>PVIY010024549.1:0-37913 GCA_004026745.1 Myrmecophaga tridactyla
TCTTCTACTTCCAGTCTAGTTGCACTTGTGTATGAGTAAATCGGATAACCAAGCTGAATGACAGGCATATCTGTAGGGGAATTCAACATACCTATAACCCACCAGATGAAAGTGACAGCAGGAAACCATGAACAAGCAGAGAGCATCAATCCACTTGCCAAGCCCAGCAGAACTGCCCCTCTGTCAAAAAAGGACACGCTATAAGACATTTGATATGATTTAACATTTCATCATTCCAAGTATAAAACAGAAAGATACCTCTCACTTTAGGTATATCTAAGAGATTTTATTAATGTAAAATGAGATAATGAGAGTCCATTGGGAACTGAACCTATATATATTCAGGACATCGAGGAAATAAAAATTCTGACTTCAGAAAAATGACCACTGCAATTTTTCATGGTTAGTATAAACACAGTAATTGCATTTTCTCAGACTATAAAGTTATACTCAATATTGGCCATGTGCCATTTTAAATGATCCTGCTAAAAGGCAGAAGAAAAAAGTCACTGGGAATAGTTTCTATTTACTTTGCCTTTTTGTTTCTTTTCTCCACCTCAGTATTGCTTTTATCTATAATCTCTGTCTCCCTGGGAATCATGTTAGTTTGATAAATAATTGATAGTTGTGTGTTTTCTAAAAAACTCCAAACAATTTCATTCTTCTGCTATTTTGGTTTAAAAAAAACTTGTAGAATGAGGAAAGAAGAATTTAATTAAACCTATCCAGCAGCAATCATAGCTCCAATATCATACTCAATTAAGTGGCTATAACATAAATTAAACTAAAATATATAACACTTCTAACACCAGGCACTGTTCTAAGAATTTTATGTATGCATAAAGGCAAGAGCCATGACTATTCCCATTTTGCAGAGGAGGATACTGAGGAGGACACTTCTAATCAGGAGTGCCAGGTTAGGTAAATGGGAAGCAGTAACGTGGGACTAAGACAGTGTGTCCTCCTTCATCCACCCAGGACCCATGGCCTACACTGCTCCTTTGGTTTGCCAAGGTCCCTTCAGCACACTCTGCCTCTTCCCTCACCTTTCTCCCATGGAAATTTACCCATGAACCATTCCTTTCCGTGGAATCTAGCAACATCTACTACGATGGTGTTGGGCAATGATGGTCTAATGCAACGTATCTCAAACAGAATTCACAGCAACATCAATTTTATGAGATGTTAACAGGGGCTTTTTTAAAAAGTCCACATTCAAGATATACAAAGAAGATAGGGTTTAACAAATGAGTATGACTGCTGAATCATTATATTTATATTTCTTTTAATCTCCAGTGTTTTAGAGCAGCTAGAAGGACATACTTAAAATTGTAGAATTGTAACCCATACCAAAACTCTGAAATCTGTTCTACAACTAAAAAAATTCTCCACATTCAAATAAGTTTGGGAAATGTTGGGTTTATGACTTCCAAGAGTCTCTAATATACTAATTCACCTTGTGAATTTCAAAGAAAGGAATATGAAACCCAGAATTTCTCAAACTATTTGATGTAGAAGCGTAGAAGCCTTTTTTCTTTTCAGAGCTCCTATTAACATCTTAGAAACTAGTGTCCCATAGAACACAATTTGGGAAATGCTGCTCTCATGAGCCTCATCTCCACCTTCAATATCTTCCAATACACAAACGTAAAATGTCTGAAAAGAAAACCTTCATTTTATGGGTGAGAAAAACAAGGCTAGTGAGGTAATATGATTGGCTCAAGGTTGAATAGTGAGTTGCCAACCCTGAATCCAGCCTTGGGTTCTTGCTTCAGTTCTCCTTTTACTCTTCTACACAACTTATGCTTGGTTTAATGCGGAAATTTGGAAATAAAGTGTTCCCTTCTCCTCCCTCCCTTTGTTCCCTTCTTCTTTTTCTCCCCCCCTCCACTGTGCCAGAGCAGCCAGGATAAAAAAAGGTCCATATTCTGAATGAGATAACATTTGAAAAGTTCCTAGATCAGTGCCTGACACAGAGAAAGTAATAAATATTAGGTCCTTTTCCCACTCCCTGCTGTCAAAGAGTTTACTATGTAGAAAGGATGGGAAATAAAAATAACTATGAGAGAGAAAAGTAATAAGGGATATAAAAGAAAGAGAGATTCATGATAGCATGTGGCCCCTGGGATACAGAGCAGATTTCACACAGGAGATGCTTGACGTGCATCTTAAAGGGTGGATATGAGCTTGCCAAGACATCAAGGAGAGAGGGCATCCCAGGCAGAGGGACCAGCATGTGCTTGCAGGTGGAGGACTGGAACAGCCTAGCACCTGCAGGAACTATAAGTGAGTTCAGACCAATTGAGGCATAGGGACAAGGTAGGGAACATTTGGAAAGGTAAGTGTGTGTGGGGGGGCAGATCCTGCCTCATATCTCCTTCTATGGGATAGAAAAACTGCTGAAAAGTTTTAAGCAAGAGAGTGATGGAATCAGATTTGGACTTTAGAGGGGTCATTCTGGAGCAGTAAGTAGAGGCCACACTGAAGACAGACCATTAAGAGACAACTGCAATTGCCTGGGTGGAAAATGAGGAAGCCTCTACCAAAGCAGATATGGTCAGGAATAGAGAGGAAAGTATGGATTTCAGAAAAGTAGTAAAACCAACTGGACTTGGTGCCAAATTAACTGGGGAAAATGAGAATGACATAGAAATGCCAGGATGACTCTTGATTTCTGGCTTGGGTGATGGGATAGGTAGATACAGCAGACCAGGGAATGGAGAAGAACATGTTTGGGGGACTGGAAAATACTGAATCAGGACATAGAAATGCTGAGTGTGAGAAGCCTGTGGGATATGTTAGGTGCCTGCTGGGGAAAGATCCAGCAGGCAGGTGATGGACCCAAGTGTGTGGACTCCAGAAATACAGGAGTAAAAATATATACGTGGAAGATCTTTTAAGGGATCCTCCATGCTTTTACATGAAGGGCTGAACCTGGCCGCAGCAGATAAGTATAAGGAAGAGCAGAGAGAAGATTCATGGAAACCATGCACATGTAGACTTAACAGTGCTAATGCCCTGTGTGAATCATGATTGGAGCAAGTCCCAAGGTGCCATGGGAATCTAAGGCCCTCTGAAGCACCTCTCCTTTGCAAAGAGGAGATATGTGTCCAAGCAACCCATCTGGACCCTCTCATTAGAGCACTCTGGACTGTTCCTACCAAATGACCATACCTGTAAGGTAGAGGTGGGCAGAGAAAATGGCCAGGCAATGCCATGCCATCCCTGCCACTGAGAATGCTGTTCTATGTGCCTTACTCAGCTGTGAACAATCCTCAGTCCTCTACCTCTAGATATGGTCCATTTTCCAGCAATCTTTCACCACAGAGGCAAATACCATTCTGACCCCTTCGTGTTCAGAGTACACAATAATTTCATGCAATGTATCTGCTATCTAGAAAGTGTAGAAAACGAAATATCTGGCTATCACAGACATAGCTGCTCAACAAGGGAGGGATTCCTTCCACCAGCAACAACTGCCTTTTTCTTGATTGTTTCCAAATCCAAACTTACCCAAATGGGTTAGGATCTGGCCCTGGATGTGGATGCCCACTCACGGCCCATCTGGAGACAAGAGAGACTTCTCCAAATATCCAGTGAGTGAGGAACAGAAGGCTACCAAAGGCAGCCCCTGTCAACAACCAGTTAGGTCCAGAGACCATTCCCTTGACTGCCTCCCCAGTCTTCTTCCCCTCCGCTTTACTGCAGTCACCATCTACAATAAAAAAAATAAGAACAGTCAGTTACATGAAAATTTACCCTACGTATTTAGTTTAACAGAATTTTACCCAGTGAGAAATGACACCTGGCCTCAAGGAGCTTAGTATGGTAAGGGAGATGAAACATGCAAATTCTATGTGAAGCAAATGTTCTGAGACCTATTCAGTGAGAGTGATTATTTGGGGCAGACTAAATCAGAAATAGTTAAGAGAGAACAAGCCATTTTGGAATTTGACAAGTGAAAATGCACAAGGTTATTGACCCCATGTGAAATTACCAGTCTGGGCAAAAAGTACATGCAGGAAATCTAAATGGCATATTAAGGAAACAAATATAATCCAACTTGAGTGCAATATTCCTAGTACAGCAGTGTATTAGACCAGGTTCTCTAGGGCAATAGAACTGACAGGAGATATACGTAAAATGTTAATATTATGTGACATGTATAAAAATTGTCTCACGTGACTTTGGGGATGGTAAGTCCCAATTCAGTAAGTCAGGCCACAAGCTGGGAATTCTGATGAAAGTTTTGATAAATTCCCAAGAGAAGCTGCCTGGATGAAACAGAGATGGAAATTTTCCCTTCTGACTGCTGAAATCATCACTTCTACTTTTAATAATTCAACTGATTGTATGAAGACAATCTCCTCAGTTGATTGTAGATGTAATCAGCCACAGACACCATCAACTTAAGGATGATCTAAGTCCACGAAATACACTTGCAGTATCACTCAGTCCAGGGCTTGCTTGATCAAACAATCGTACAACATAACCTAGCCAAATTCACATATAAACTTAACCACCACAGTCCGCCTCTTGTCTACTTGGCAGGCAGTCACATTTCTTTAAACCATACTTAATTTCCAAATAAAATTTATAATAGTCATATTTTTACCTAACAATAATCAACTGTCCTGCACATAATCAGAAACACATGAACTCTTCCCAATATAAAGAACAAGTCCTTGAATAATAATCAGTCTTAAACTTGATATCTTATAACTTAAATACCACAACATGAAGCTAAAACAACTTATGTCATATGCTAAGGGGATAAGATAGGGAAGAAAAAAGAAATTTGTTTTATGTATATACACAAACATACTCATAAGGAAAAACTATTCATAACCATACAGTCCTCATTTCTGTAACTGGTCATGTGTTTGTAGGTCATATTTATAACCACCTTCTTACATTACCTCTTACATATTCCCGTTACCTTCAGAGAGCACCTCTGCTGATCATGATTCTTTGCCTGACGTGGTAACCCAAACCTTCACGCCTGAAGTTTCTGGGCCATTGGTAGTCCTGTCTAGATTGGGTTGCTGCAGTTTTCTACTGATTTTAATCACAGAGCATGGTAGTACTAAGAAATGCCTTAAGGGAGCACCTGTATTCCAGGAAAACATTTCTTTACCTCCATTATGTAGTTGCAGTCTTATTTCTCCTTGATAATCAGCATCAATCACCCCAGCCTGTACAGTAACTTCCTTCTTTGTCTGTTGATTCAGAGACATGGCCACTTGAGGCCTGGGTGGCAGTCTTAATTTCCAGTTCAATGGAATCATTGTTTTGTCTCCTGTTGGGAGCAATCCTCCTTTATTTTGGAACCTGTAGGCTAGCAGAGCTTAAGGTTGCAGGGACAGGAAGCAAAATTTTTTCTAGTGGATCATTAGGGAAACTAGTGAGTGATGCCACTTCCATTTCCACCTCTTGATTCCTGGACCCATGAATGGGAGAAACAGCACCATGAAGTAGATGCTGGCTTAGAGCATACACAGCCTCCTAGAGAATGCTGCTCCAGCCTGAAAGGTACTGCCACCTAGCTGGCACTGTAATTAAGTCTTCAAACAGCCATTCCATTGTTCCATCAATTCAAACACTTCAAGATTATGAAGAATATCTTAAGACCAGTGAATTCCATGAGCATATGCCCATTCTTACACTTAAGTTGCTGTGAAGTGGATTCCTTGATCAGAAGCAATGTCGTGAGGGGACTTCCATGATGGTGGTAAGGTATTCTGTAAGGCCAAAGATGGTAGCTTTGGCAGAAGCACCGTGTGCAGGGAAGGCAACCCCATATCCGGAGTATGTATCTATTCCAGTTAGAACAAAATACTTCCCCTTCCATGACAGAAGTGGTCCAATGTAATCAACCTACCACCAAGTAGCAAGCTGATCCCCTCAGAACACGGTACCATACTGGGGACTGAGTATGGGTCTCTGCAGCTGGCAGGCTGGGTACTCAGCAGTGGAGTGGAATTCCATGTTGCTGAGCCCATGCATGACCTCCATCCCCATCACCATGGCCACTTTGTTCATGAGCTCATCAGGCAATGACAGGAGTGGCTGGGGAAAGATGACGACTTACATCCACAGAATGGGTCATCTTATCCATGTGATTATTAAAACCTTCCTCTACTGAAGTCAACCTTCAGTATTCACATGAGTATTCACATGGGACACAAATATCTTCATGTTTTTTGCCTGCTCAGAAAGATCTATCCATATACCTCTCTCCAAGACCTCTTTTCACCAATTTTACAATCATGTTCCTCCCTAGTCCCTGATCATCCAGCCAAACTAGTGGCCACAGCCCATGATTCAATACACAAATGCACCTCTGGCCATTTCTCCTTTCAAGCAAAATGACCAACCAGGTGCACAACTCAAAGTTCCACCCTCTGAGAAGATTTCCTTTCACCACTGTCCTTCAGGGATGTCCTAGAAAAGGCTGTAGTGCTGCAGTTTTCTACTTTTGGGAGAGTACCTATATATCATGCAGAACCATTTGTAAACCAGACCGAAGTTATCTCTTCCTCAGTCAACTGACTGTTAAGGAGCTCCTCAAGCAGCGATAGCTGTAGGCTGAGACAGGGAAGGTAATGTGGCATGAATGGGGGTCATGGGCATTTGGGTCACTTCTTCATGTAACTTACTTGTGCCTTCAGAACTTGCTCTGGCCCTATCTTATATATACTACTGCCATTTTATGATGGACTGCTGTTGTGCATAGCCAACTTGGTGGGTCAGACAACACCCAGCTCATGACAGGCAACTCAGGTCTCATAGTAACTTAGTGGCCCATGATTAAGCATTTGGTCTACACTAAGGCCCTGTAAAGGCCAAAGCTATTTCTCAAAAGGAGAGTAGTTATCTGTAGAGGTTGGCAAGGCTTTGCTCCAAAATCCTAAGGTCTATACTGTGGTGCTCTGAAAGGGGTTTGTCAAAGGCTCCAGACAGCATCTCTATTTGCCACTGACACATCAGCACCACTGGATCTGCTGGATCATATGGCGCAAGCAGCGGAGGAGCTTTCATGGCAGCCTGGATCTGTTGCAAAATCTCTTTTTGTTTAGGACCCCACTCAAAATTAGCAACTCTTTGGGTCACTCGGTAAATGGACCATAGTAGTACACGCAAAAGAGGAAAACGCTATCTCCAAAATCTAAAGAGGACAACTAGGCATTGTGCCTCTTTTTTGGTTGTAGTGAACTTCTTGTTCACTAGGTCCAATAAGTATGATATAATCAATATTTAGGGACCAGTGTGATGTCTTGTGAGTGAGATGATCTAGGTCCCTGCAGACTAGATCATGACATAGGGTTGGAAAGTTGACATACCCCTGGGGTAGGGCAGAGAAGATATATTGCTGGCCTTGCCAGCTGATAGCAAACTGTTTCTGGTGGTTATTATTAGAGAAATTGAGATAAAAAGCATTTTCCAGACCAACAGCCACATACCAGGTACCAGAGGATTTGTTGATTTGCTCAAGCAATAATAGTACATCTGGAACAGGAGTTGCAATTTTGGAGTCATCACCTGATTAAGTTAATGATAGTCCACTGTCATCCTCCAAGAGCCGTTTCTTTTCTGCAAAGGCTTAATAGGAAAGTTGAATATGGTGGGAATCACCACTCCTACTTCCTTAAATCCTTGATGGTGGCACTAATTTCTGCAATCCCTCCAGGAATCCAGTATTAGTGAGATGGACCTGAGCTAAAACTCCATTGATCACCTGACTTCTATAAGCCCCTACTCTGCCTGGTGGACCATAGCTTTTGCGGCTCCTGGAACGAATGTTACTTCCCAGCCAGTGTTTAATAATCGCCTAAATGTCTGATTGTTTCCTTTTCCCCAAGTACAGTTACACTTGTAAAAGGCCATAGATTCCTTTGGGGAAGGCTGGGAAGAAGATTAATAGCATAAGTTTTGGGGACTATAGCACCATCTTTCCCCAGCAGGATCCAGTTTTCCCTTCACTCAGGGGACTTCAGATCTGTCAACTGTCTCAAGTTTGGGAATTGATTGAGGCCATGATACTTTTTGTAATTCAAGTCACACCTTTGCTCACTTGACCTGGAATTCCTCTGCTTGTATAGATCAAGAAAGAATATAGTTGATTGCCCATCTATTTTAGCTGTAAGTACCCCATGATCTACTAGCCAAGGCCATACTTCTCTGTAAGTTGGACTATTCTGATTACAACTTTGACTCTGCTGTCCATTACAGTAGCCATGCCCTCCTTGTCTTTGACAATTAAGTGTGGCCACTTGGCTTCTGTTAAATGTGGGATCTGATCATTCCCAGTGTGTTTCAGGATCCACGTTCAGTGACAGAGTTCCCACAGTAATATCTGATCTACAGAGAAGAGCAACCACATAGCTCTTCAGGGATGATGGAGTTAGTTTCACAGTCCTGGTGAAAGGTATGTCGTCTGGACATTCCTGTCTATGTGAGCAGGTCTTACATGATACATCCACTCTAAAGTTCCAATCTCTCTGAGTCTTTAGATCCTTTCATATACATGATACCAGGATATTTCTGGCATTTCAACCTCAGACAATGTAGGCCACCTTTTGGTCCATGCTCCAATCAACCACTCAAACAAATTGTTAGAGCCCTTTCTAACCCCTTGAACTATAACACTGAATCTAGAATCTCTGCTTAGTGGGTCCATATCAATAAATTCAGCCTGATCCAACTTTTTTGTTCATTCCACCATTATCTCCCACTCTTAATATTCACTCACAAACATATTCCCCTGATTTCTGCCTATATAACCTGGAAAATTACGCCATTTTTTTTTGAGTGGAGCATAATTCCTAGTGGGTGGCACTTTGTACCTCACCTTTTCGGGCCTGTTTGGACTTCAGACTTGTTAGAAGGCTGGAAGGAAAAAGGGGTGATAGGGATAAGTCACAAGAAGAATTAGAAGTGTCTCATAGGCCAAATATACAGAGCATTCCATTGCAGTTTCATCAGGTGAAACAGGATTAATCTCTTCAGACGGAGGAATGAGGGTTATTTCCTCAGAGAAGGTGACTACGGGTTTATCAAGCACAATGGAGTTCACCTCTTCAGGTGGAGGTTTGAAGACAGGTTCGTCTTCAAACAGACTGGAAGTCAGGAGACTGGTTCCTCAGGGTAGACTGGAGATCAGAAAGCTAGTTCTTCAGGACGGACCATTATAGGATTATCTAGCAAAGACTCATCAGAAACTTGGGTTTCAATGTCCCCACTGCCATCATCAACTCATATGCCCCCATTCCAATTTTCAGGATCCAATTCCTTTCCAATCAATGTCTTCACTTTAACAGCAGACACCTTGCAAGGCTGGGAATTCAGTGTCTGTTGTAATTCAGCCACTCAAACGATGAGACATGGTCTGTTTTTCAGAAATCTCAAGTCTGCAGCTAAACCAAAGAAGATTTTCTTTCAGGACACACCTAGAAATTTTCATGTCCTTCATGGAGTGCTTAAATTGGGAATTTGAAGCCTTGAGTGTATCTCTTTTGTTTACAACTGCATCTAGCATATTTAGGGACAACCAGGCAACATAATTATATGTAATTATATACATAATTACACAAGACTCTGTTAAGGTGTCAAAAACACTCTCACCCAGAACCTGGCCCCTTATAAACATTTGAAGATCCATACCCAGGGGTGATACGTATCCCAGAAAAGCCACGTTCTTTTAATCTTAATCAAATTTTGTGGGTGCAGAACTATTGTATGGTGGAATCTTTGGATTAGGTTGTTTCCATGGAGATGTGACCCACCCAATTGTGGATGTGACCTTCTGATTAAATGGAGATATGACCCCACCCATTCAAGGTGGGTCTTAATTAGTTTACTGGAGTCATTAAAAGAGCTGACACAGAGAGCAGATGCCTAGACACAGACTTTTGGAGATGCTTGGAGACAGACAAGCTCTGAGAGGAGGCCACTAGAACCAGGAGTTGAAAGCAATAAAACCCGGGAGCCACATGCCTTCTTTTCTTCCACAGAGAAACCGTGGATGGGATTGGTCTTTCTTCAGAGAAGGTATTCCTCTTGTTGATGCCTTAATTTGGACATTTTCATGGCCTTAGAATTGCAACTTGTAACTTAATAAATCCCCTTTATAAAAGCCAATCTATTTCTAGTCTATTGTATTCTGGCAGCATTAGCAAACCAAAACACAAACTAATTTGCAAAATTTCTCCCTATGCTCACTAACTGTATTTCATGCCAAAACTGGGGACAGAAGGGAGTTGTACAAGCAGTTCAATCATTGTAAGCCAGCACCCTCTAAATTTCCATTAATTGGTGAGATTTCTCCTTGACTTTACAAAAGAACAATTTTGAAGTTTGAAATAGACTGAAGGTTATAAAAAAAAAAAACCAGGAGCAAGTCAATTAGAACCCAGTTACCCTTTTTCCTTCTTTTCAGAAAAGTCTCAAGTTAGTGTATGGTACAAATATCAAAGTCAGATGTGCATATCAGAATCAATTCCAGGTGATTTGAAAGGTGAAGTGAATTCACAAGACTCTCTTTCTTCTCAAGTTTTAGATTTGGAGCTTAATTATCTTTAGACCTCTGGAAAATAACTAAGTAGTTCCCACAACCCAAGCTCACAAATAACATTTCACAGTGTTGTATATGTACTGGAGTGGCATGGAAGTTGGGAGATGGAAGGATACCATCCTAGAAATCACAATCTGGAGAGAAGGAGGAGGAAGACAGAACTGAAAGCAAGCTGGGATTATGAGGCCTGGTTCTACTCTTCTAATGCCACAGTGTTATAAAGCCAAAGATGATTCTTTCATTTCATCTCTTCATCAGTAATGGCGAGGAAAAGGTGCCTTCTGCTCAGACAATCACCCACAAGCTATGCCAGTTACTATTTCAGAGTGGACAAAAATTGAAATGGAGATATAGTGCAAAAAAAAAAACTATCTTTATAGATCGTCTTTATATAGATATAGTACAAAAAAAGAGAGAACTATCTATATAAGTCCTTCTTTCCAATAGGAAGAGTAAACTATACAAGAGAAAGAAGCCTGTAAATAAATTGGGCATATGCTTACCTGTGGAAATGCGATCAAGTGTGGCTATGATACTTAATGTCAGTATCACTCTGTTGGATATCTGATAACTCCAGATTGGGTTTAGTGAAGTATACCATACGCGGAGAACCACTAGAAGAATGTGTCCTAAAATGAATCCCCAGATTCTGAGGTACCTGTAAGGGTAAAAGTATTTTTAAAAACATTTCATGTCATTGTACTATGTCCATCATTAATTTCATAGAGTTTCTTAGAATAAGTGTGAGAAATAGTCTTGTCCATTTGCTGTAATGTTTCTGACTTACAGTTTCAATAGCCCTTTACATAAGAAATTTGTTGTAATCCTTTAATTCTCAAAACATGGTTGAGATAGAAGGCAAGTATTCACATCCTAGTTTTGTTTAAAAGGGGAGGGGCGTAGAAAAAGACTTCTATGAGGCATATGGAAGTTAAATAATGGAGCGTGAAATGTAAGTTGGAACTCCTGATGCCCAAGTTTCCCTTTGGTGACTGGCCATGCTTGTTTGTCTATAGGTGTAAAAGATACAAGATCATACCTCTGCAAACCACTTCCCGACCACCACGTCACAGTTTGCACCATCAATGAGGAAGACACACCAAGTGCAAGGACCACGAGTCGAAGTTTGGCACTTGGAGCATGGAAGGAGGCTATGCTGCCTACAAACAAATGTAAGGAGAGCTAAGCATTTCTGACAATCACGCACTGGTGACTCTTGTCCTTGAATATCTGCATTTGAGAACTACTGTGTCTAATGCCATCTTTCTACTCTGGAAAAATAAAGTCAACATTTAATTTTGTTTTTATGGAGGCATAACTCACATGTCACAAAATTTGGTGGTTGTTAGTACATTCACAAATTTGTGCAACTATCACCACGATCTAATTCCAGACTTTTCGTCACCCAAAAAAGAAACTCCACACTCATTAGCATTCACTCTCCATTTCCCCTTCTTCCCTAGTCCCTAACAATCACTAATCTACTTTCTCTTTCTCTAGACTTACCTGTTCTGGGCATTGCATATAAATGGAATCATATAATATCTGGCATTTTGTGTCTGGCTTCTTTTACTAGCATAATGTTTTCAAGATTTATCTGTGTCGTAGCATGGATCGGTACTTCATTCCTTTTATGGTTGGATAATAATATTATATGGATATACCACATTTTGCTTATCCATCCATTGGTAGACATTTGGGTTGTTTCCTTTTTTTTTTTTTTTTTTGCTATTATGACTAATACTGTTATGAACAGTCGTGTATGTTTTTCCGTGAATATATGTTTTCACTTCTCTTGGGTATATACTTAGGAGTGGACTTGCTAGCTCATACGGTAACTCTATATTTAACGTTTTGAGGAACTCCCAACTGTTTTCAACCCTAAATTGCCTACACCATTCTACAGTCTCACCAGCAATGCATGAGGATTCCAACGTCTCCACATTCTCACCAATACTTGTTTTAGTGTGTCTTTTTTATTATAGCTAACCTAGTGGGTCAAAATCTTCAAGGTCAAAAATAACTTAAATTGACAGCAGAATGAACTAGTTCCATTACTAGTTTATTACTATGTAATTAACCTAAACTATCTGAAGTGCCAGAGGCAAGACAGCACAATAACACTCAGACCTTCTCTGTAGATCTGTAAGAATCTTAGGCTCTTTAAAATAAAGCTGTTTAATATCCATAAGAAGCATCTGAAGGGATTGCATCAGCCTCTGTTTAATACCAACAAAGCTCTATGGTTACTTGGAAGAATATTTGGCAGATACAGGGCTCTTCATCCTCAACTCTGAGTCACTTTTTCCACCACTTCACCTTGCCAAATACAATTCTACTTTTGTTCAAGGTGACAGGTTTACATGGAGGAAGGAGGTGAGAGGGGAACAACAGAAGAGTCCCAATCAAATGCCATAAGCACCCCAAACTTAGTCAATATCACATCCCATATTGCCACCAGAAGTTACTGGGCCAGAACTGGATTCGAATAATGAAAAACCACCTCAGCAACCACTCAGCCTGCAGCTCTGCAGATAAGAGGTAAGGCCGACGCAGGGAGCACTGAGCAAAGCTGATAAAGCAGAGCCACCAATGTGATCATTCCCATAAAAGCCAGTCGGGCAACAATGAGAAAATGAATCCTGCATCACTCAAGTCACAGTAATTATCATTAGGATGCTGTAAGCTGATAGCAGCTAAACTCAATTACTATATACTCAGTTCAGGATAGAAAGCTTCATTTCTATTATTTCTGGAGCAGAAAATTTCGTGACCATTTGGCATGTCTTACAATTCTTATGGACACCATCTTAGTAAAGGGGGTATTGTCCAGTGATCTTTACTGTTGTTCTCTCTGAGTCCAGAGTCTTTCAAAACCAAGAGCTCTAACAGTCAAGGGTAATCACAGAATTCACTGCACTAATCATATTCTACTTTCTTTAAGAACAGAAAAAGAGAAGGCAATTTCATAGTTATTCCTCTCACCCTAACTAGAAAAAGTCAAAGAGACCATTTCCAGGCAAAAGAAATGTAAGGCATGGCTCACAAGCAAAGGCCATTTGGAAAACTTCGTAGAGAAACCAAATGAGTCATAGCAGCAGGGCAAGATGGCCAGTTTTCAGCCAGTTAGGAGTTTGGTGGATCTGTTTGTTAAACCCTTTCTCCATGACCTTACCTTCTTACTTTTATACTACCAATACTTCTCCAAATATTTATTAATATTTTTTTAAATCTCAGGTCTTCTTATAGTAAGTGTATATTTAAAAATATTTTATCATCATTTTTGGCAATGTAATATATTAAAATATTCAAAACTACAAAAGGTACATAGTGCAAAGACCCCCTTCTATATCCATCTCTAAATATGTTCTCCACCCTGAAAGCAACTAATGTTATCATTTTTTAAAATTCTTTGAGATATTTAATGTATGTTCAATCAAATACTAAATATATTTTCATCCAATCTTTTTTACACAAATATTAGCATTCTGTACACCCTGTTCAGTACTTCCTTGTTTCACTTAATAATATATTTTGAAGAACATTCCATCTCATTACATAATGTTCTATTCTATTTTATAGCTACATAGTATCCTACAGTATTCCAAGTTTTATAATCATAATTTTCTTAACCTAGTTATCCCTTATCGATGACATTTAGGTTATTTCCAAACTTGTTACTATACATACATATCACAGCAAGGATTAAATAACCTTGCATTTTTAGCATTTTACATATATGTGAGAACATCTGTAGTATATATTCCCAGAAGTGGAACTGCAGGGTTAAACTGTACTTTAACCTGTACTGATAAATACTGTACTGATAAATACAGTATTTATCAGTATTTAGCAGATAAATACTGCTAAATTACTCTCCATAGAGGTTGTGACAGTTTAGATTCCCACCAGTAATGCAAAGAGTGCTTGTTTCCCCACTCCCACGACATAATATTATCAAACACTGTTGTTTTTGTTGCTTTGCAATTCTGGTATAAAAAAAAGCTATATATGTATGCATGTATGTAATTTGTATTTTTTAATCGGCCTTTTTAAATAATGATTTGTAGAGACTCTATACATACTAAGAAATTAGCTGTTTGAATAAAAGCTGCAAGTACTTTTACTAGTTGATGCTTTGTGGTGTTTGCCATGCAAAATTTGTGTATTTTTATGCAGCATTATTTGAAATTTTTTAATGGCTTTTGAGTCTTGTATCATAGTTAAAAGAAAAAATGAACTGGCATAAAGATCAACATATAGACCAAGGCAACAGAATTGCAAGTCCAGAAATAAATTCACATATCTATAGTCAACTGATTTTTGACAAAGGTGCCAAGTCCATTCAACGTGGAAAGAAAATACTCTTTAACAAATGATGCTGGGAAAACAGGATTTTCACATGCAAAAGAATGAAGTTGGAGCCCTACCCTATTATATACAAAATTTATCTCAAAATAGATCAAGGACCTAAATATAATGGGTAAAACCACAAAAAGCTCTTAGAAGAAAACACCAGGCGAAATCTTCAACCTTGGATTTGATAATGCATTTTTAGATATAAAACCAAAAGCATAAAGAACAAAAGAAAAAAACAAATGAACTGGACTTCATTAAAATTAAAAACTTTCAATTTTTTTTTTTTAATTTGCATATGGGCAGGAGGCACCAGGGATCGAACTCCAGACCTCCAGCACGGCAGGTCGGAGCTCTGCCTGCTGAGCCACGGCAGCCGCCCAAAAACTTTCAATTTTTAATTAAAATTTAAAAATATCAAAGGATATTATCAAGAAACTGAAAGACAACCTACAGAATGGGAGAAAATAGTTCCCAAGCATATACCTGAGACAGCTTTAATATCCAGAATATGTAAAGAAATCCTACAACAACAAAAAGACATATGACCCAATTTTAAAAAGGCCAAGAGACTTGAGTAGACATTTTCCCACAGATATACAAATGGCCAATAACCTCAGGAAAAGCTGCTTAACATCAGTAGCAACTAGGGAACTAAATCCAAAACCAAAAATGAGATACCACTTCATACCCACAAGGATGGCTGTTAATAAAAAATTAAGAAAAAAAAAAAAAGAAACAGAAAGTAACAAGTATGGCAAGGATGTGGAGAAACTGGAACCCCCATATATTGCTGGTGGGAATGCGAAAGAGCACAACTGCTTTAGGATAGTGGTTTTGAGGTTTCTCCAAAGTTAAACATGAATTACCATGTGACCTGGCAATTCCACTTCTAGGTATATACCTGTGCTGGTTTGAAATAGTCATGTACCCCAGAAAAGTCATGTTTTCTTCCCTAATCCAATCTTTTTGAGGCAGACCTACTGTTTAGGGCAGAAGCTTTGATTGGATTGTTCCCATGGAGCTGTGACTCACCCCGTTGTCAGTATGATCTTTTGATAGGAGTGTTTCCATAGGAGATATGACACACCCAATTACAGATGTGACCTTTTGATTAGATGGTGTGCCAGTATGAAAATATTATGTACCCCAGAAGAGTCATGTTTTAATGCTAATTCAATGCTATAGGGCAAAAATTTTTATTAGGTTATCTCTACGGCGTTGTGACACACCCGGTTGTGGGTGTGACCTTTGATTAGTTGGAAATATGACTCTACCCATTCCAAGTGGCCCTTAATTAGTTTACTGGAATCCGTTAAAAGAAGAAACATTTTGGAGAGACTCAGAAATGACAGAGCTGACAGAAACTTCAGAGCAGAGTTGACACAGATGTCAATGCTTAGAGAACAGAGACACAGATGTTTGGAGATGGTTGGAGCTCAGCAGACGTTGACATGAGATGTTAAGAAAGCCAGAACCTGGAGAGAGCCAAAGGAAGTCAAGAGATGAGAGCCAGCCCCAGAGAAGCAAAGCAAGAGACCCCCACAGGAAGAGAGGCTGAAAGCAACCGAGCTCAGGAGCAAGGGACCAGCATGCCTTCACAGCTGACAGAGGTGCTCCAGATGCATCAGCCTTTCTTGAATTAAAGCATCTTTATCCTATATGCCTTAGTTTGGACATTATCATAGACTTAGATAAGCCTGTAACTTATTAAAATCCCTTTTTAAAAGCCATTCTATTTCTGGCATATTACATTCTGGCAGCTTCCAAAGTAATATAGATGGAGATGTGACTCTGTCCATTCAAGGTAGGTCTTGACTAGTTTACTGGGTTCCTTTAAATGGGAAACATTTTGAAGAAACCTCAGAAGTAACATGGCTGACAAAGACACAGATATCTGGAGATGCTTGGGGTGCTGACAGAGAGAGAGATGTCACCATATGCCTTCCCGTGAGATGCTGAGCAAGCCAGAACTCAGAGTTGTGTCCCAGAAGAGCTAAGTGAAGGACCACCACTGGTATCAGAAGCTGAAAACAACAAAACCAAGAACAAGGACCAGCAGACAGGAGCCACATGCCTTCCCATGTGACAGAAATCAGGCTTTCCTGAATCAGGTATCTTTTTCTGGATGCCTTAGTTTGGACATTTTTATAGCCTTAGAACTGTAAACATGCAACTGAATAAATTTTCTATTTAAGAGCCATTCCATTTCTGGTATATTGCATTCCAGCAGTTTGAGCAAACCAATACAATAACCCAAACAATTGAGACCAAGGACTTAAGCAGATAATTGTACAACAAGATTCACAGCAGCATTATTCACAATAGCCAAAAAGGAGGAACAACGCAAGTGTTCATCAACAGATAAATGGATAAGCAAAATGTAATATATATATATATGAAAATGTAGCATATATATAGTAATAATAAATAATATATGGATAAGCAAAATGTTATATATATACATAACATTTATTATAACATTATTATATATATATATATAATGGAATATTATGCAGCCATAAAAAGGAATGTAGTTCTGAAATGTGCTACACCATGAATGAACCTTGAAAACACCATGCTAGTGAAAGAAGCCAGACACAAAAGGACAAATATTGCATGATTCCACTTATATGATATATCTAGGATAAGCAAATTCATAGAGATAAAAAGTAGTTTAGAGGTACTAGGTATGAAGGGAAGGAGAAATCGAGAGTAAATACTTAATGGATATAGACTTTCTGTTTAGGGGATGAAAACATTTTGTTAATAGATGGTAGTGATGGTAGCACAATATTGTAAATGTAATGAATACAACTGAATTGCACACTTAAAAGTGGTTAAAAAGGCAAATATTATGATATAAATATGTTACCATGACAAATTTTTTAAAAGAAGAACGAAATATGCTCAAGAATCGACCAGTTCACCAAGGTATCTTCCCTCTTCTTTTTTCAACGATTTTAGGCTTTTTCAACCTGGCTGAAAGTTAGAAATGTAAAATATGTTGACTCTTGACCTAATCTTCCAATTTTACTAAAGCTCTTCTGAGGTAAGGGAAAGGGAGGAGAAATTTTGTATTATTCAAGCATTTAGCTGTCAAGGAACAGTTTACATAGTTTCACTTGATGTTTAACTTTTTAAAAATCTTAAAGAAACACTTCTAACTCTTACCAACAGTAATTATCCGCAGCAGAGTTAGCATCCACTTCTTGTTGGCCAATTTCCAGAAAGGAGTAATTGTTAGGAGCACTGGAGAAAGAACAGCTACACCCAAACCTTCAAGTCCGGTGAGTTCTAATGTTTGCAGAGGAAAATAATAGATCATTGGTCCCAGGCCACAGTAGAGAGACCAAGAAACATAACCTATAAACAAATTTTAAAAGAGAAAGACTGTAACTTCCACCTTATTTCACACATTAGCCGTGCCCCTCCGCTGCAACTGCTTGTGTGGCTGCTCTCCTTCCCAGCTTCTGCCTTAACTGGGTTCCAGTAACATGATCCTTCCCCTCTCAGGTCCAGGTTGAGAATGGCTTCCTGCTACTGCAAGTCCCTCGACAGCCCTTGTTTGTTCCTTTTACCTTTTCCATGACCAGCCTCTTCATCTGGACCAGGGCAGATTAGTTTGGTTTCCTACCAGGACTAGTAAGTACCAGCCTACCTCAAAGGGTAATGGTTAGCATTCAACAAAACAAATGTGTGTGTGAAAGGAGCTTTGTCAACTACAGAGCAACTATCTTGATGCCAGGGAGTTTTTCTCAACAAATATCTTGTAAATATCATCATATTTTTTTTATGTAACATTATAAACTAGATTTGCTTTGAAATAAATGGCTTCATGAACATGAAATGTTTGGATAAATTAAAGGAAAATGTCTTTATTTAAAAATCGTTCCTTATATACATTGACCCCTATCTGATGAGATAAATCATGAAAATAAAAAAGAGCAACAAACAGTAGGTATCCCGTCTCCTAACCCAGACTCCATCCAAAGCCACTCTGCTTAGGCAACAATCTTTTTCTTGTGAATAGACAGTAAAATCCAACCAGGAGAAAGTAGTGCGGCATTCAGGAATATTCAGATTTGAAGTCAGTTTCACCTCCACTAATTACTGATCATGAAATCCTGTGCAATAATGATAATTAATATGAACAGACCCACATCATGTGCACTGAGCTAAATATTTAACAGGAATTTTCTCTTTGTTCTCACACCCCCATGAGGCCGATACTACTTAGAAATGCAAACAACAAAATAAAAACCCCGTGACTCAGAAAGGCAGGTAACTGCCTAAGCCACACAGGTAGCAAGGGGCAGAATGGATTTAAATGCAGGGAGTCTGGCTCCAAACACAGCCTGAATCTGACCACTGTGATGGTAAACTTTCTCCCAAGTGACTTCTCCCAGCCTCTCTTTCTTAGTCACTAAAATACGCCTTTTAACCACCTCCCAGAGCTGTCAGGAGGATTAAAGATCACGCACATGAAATACCTGACACCCCAGGTACTCATTCAATTAGTCGCTTTACACCGTCCCACCCATGAGCTACTGAGTCCGAAAAAAGAGAAAGTGCCTGGTTCCAAGAGAACTGAGTTCTCAGGAGAGAGTGGTGCTTATTTCACAAATGAACCGCGGGGGCTCTAGCGAGTTCTCCAACATTCGTCCGAAACTATGACTATAATATTACCTCTCCGACAGGATTACACTAATAATTATCTTTGGAACTTTTTGCAAAGCTGCTACGTAAGCAAAAGGAACTTGAGTCCGATGCGTCTCACCAAATGCTGAAGCGTGCAGCCGCCGCCCAGGCCACTCCTGCCCCCGCCCTATGGCAGCAGCCACCGCCCGTGCTCACCTACGGTCCCCGAGGAAAACAGCCGCTCTTAAGTTCCGAAAGTTCAAGTTCAGTACTGAAACTTACTGTCAAACTTAAAGGTCACGGGTAGGGGGGATTCCGGGGCGATACCTGCTGCGCGGACCCAAGGCCCGCAAGTGGAGGGTCCGCGCCCCTCGGGCGCAATCCCAGAACCGCAAGGGAGCTGGGGAGGCCTCCACTCCCGCGGGCGCCTCGCCGAATCCTCGGCTTCGGAACTTAAATCTAGGTCTTTCCTTTTTTTTTTCCCCCCTTTCGTTAACAGAAGTTCCCAGGGGACGATAAGCATCTCCATTCTGAGCTCAGGGCGCGCTTTACTTCCTCCCGGAGCACCGCCAAGCCGGCCGAGCGCCGCGGCGCGGGGCAGGACCCGGGGGCGCAGGAACCCGCGACCTCGGCGAGGGTGGGCCTCAGCTTACCCAGCAGGGTCTCCAGGAGGATTTCTCGCCACAGGAAGGGCATCGCCGGGGCGTGGTGGGGCGCGCTCCAAGAAAGCAGCGCGGGCCGATCCCGCGGCACCTGCCTGAAGCTCCCTGCGTGGGAATCGCGCCCGCCGGCCGCAGCCTGGTCCTCCCCTCGTCAGGACCCCGCGTCCTCACGCGCAGACCGCCGCCAGCCGGCCCGCGTGCCAAGCCCAGGGTGGGTGCGGCCAGCAGCCCATCCGCCCCCTTCGCACCATACCCGGTGCACCCCGCGCCGCCCGGGCGCCGCCTGGGTGCGCTATTCCGCCGCGGGCGCCCCTCGTCCCCGCGCGCATTCGCTCGGCTCCTTCTGCCGAGTCCAGCCGCGCCCCAGCACCTGCCTTCTCCCCGGGGCTACTGCAGATGGCAGGGACGTGCGTCCGGACGTGGGGACTTAGGGACCTTGGACCCTGCCGTCGGGCAAGAACGTTGTGGCCCGGGCCGCGTGCCGAGCAGCCCCGGGGACGGAGCGTTACCAGCGCCAGGAGGGTGGAAACGAGTGCGATTCCGACAGATGGGCACCGGTGCCCTCTTTGAAACGAGGCCCGTGGGGATGCGTTGCGGGGAGATGGTGGAGGGGAAGGACTGGAGACGCTAATGGGGCACCTTGGGCTGAAGAAGAAAGGCGATAATGTCGGACCTAGAGCTTCCCGCAACGTACACCTTTGGGTGCCTTTCGCAGGGCGCCGTGCCAAGGCCAAGCCAGCTCCCTGGAGGCCTAAGGTTTCGGGCGAGTCTTCCCTGACCACGCTAGGCCTTCTCAGCTTTGGAAGCACATAAATTGCGTTCTGGAAGGCTGGCCAAAAATAGTAGAGAAGGCAGGATTTTCTCTGGTGGGGGAGAGAAAACAACTGATGTGAGTGGAAACTCTGCCCTTTCAGCTCCATGAATAATAGAGAGTACCCATCTTTAAGGAGAAGGTGGGAGACGTTTTAATTAATAGTAGCCAGTGAGCTCGGCAGGTTATTTCTCCTCAAATATCAGGATATTTGACATTTTTAAATCTTAAAGCAATATATTTTAATTCGCTTTACTTTTTAGTAGAGATAATTTATCACTGTGCAAAGTTTGCTCTGGAATTAAACAATGGTGGAGTGTCTTAAAAGCATTAATGACGACTATAATTCTTTAGCAATTTTGAGGAAGGACTCCCAAATCACTTAATTACTTACTACTACTAGTTGTCATAAGGATAGATCAATGAAACAGAATTGACAGAAATAAACCCTCTCATTTACAGTCGGTTGATTTTTGATAAGGCTGCCAAGGCAATTGCATACATGGGGAAAATAGTCTTTTCAACAAATGGTTCTGGGACAACTGAATATCAACATACATAAGGTAGGGGTTGGATCCCTACCTTAAATCATATACAAAAATTAACTCAAAATGGACTGAAGACCTAAATGTAAGCGTTAAAACTATGTAACTCTTGGAAGAAAACATAGGAGTAAAACTTCATGACTTTGTTTTAGACAATGGATTATTAGATACCACACAAAAAGCACAAGCAACAAAAGATATAATAGATAAATTAGATTTCATCAAAATTTTAAACTTTTCGCTTCAAGGGGCCCCATCAAGAAAATGAAAAGACAACCCATAGAATGAGGGAAATATTTGTAAGTCATATATCTAACAAGGAACTGGTACCAAAAATACATAAATAACCTTTCAACTTATTAATAAAAAGGTAATTATATTAACAATTAGATATGGGCACAGGATTTGAATAAACATTTCTCCAAATGACCAAAAACACAGGAAATGGTCAAAAACACAGGAAAAGATACTGAACATCACAGGTCATTAGTGAAATGCAAATCAAAACCACAATGAGATACCACTTAATACCCACTAGGATAGCTATCATCAAAAAGACAGATAATGAAAAGTGTTGACAAGGATGTGGAAAAATTGAAACTCTCACACATTGGGAATGTAAAATGGGCAGTCACTTTGGAAAACCACTTTGGTGGTTCCTTAAGCTATTAAACATAGAGTTACCATGTGACCCAACAATTCCACTCCTGGGTATATAAATAACCGAGAAAAATGAGAACATACAAAATGTGTGCACATATGCTCCTAGCAGCATTATTCACAATATCCCAAAATTTAAAACAACCCATATATCCATCTATGGATGAATGAATAAACAAAATGTGGGATATCCATACATGAATATTTTTCAGCAATAAAAATATTTGGTACATACTACCACATAGATAAACCTTGAAAAGGTTAAGTAAAAAGAGCCAGTCACAAAAGATTACATATTATATGGTTTCATTTATATGAGCTGTCCAGAAAGGCAAGTTCATAGCAATTGAGAGTAGATTAATTGTTGCTTAAGGCTGGGGCGGTAGCTGAGGGAGAGAGAGGATTAATGTGTACAGAGTTTCTTTTAGTAGGGAGATGAAAATGTTCTGAAATTGATTATGGTAAAGGTTGCATAACCCTGTGAATATACTAGAAAACATTTTGTACACTTTGGGCAAATTTTATGGTATGTGAATTATCTCAATAAAGCGTTTTAAAAATGCAACTCATCCTAAGTATATTTTGCAAAAATGTTTGCCTTGGGTTCCAGTCATTTACTATGAGGCAGTCTTCAACTTGTGAAGGACTTCAGTGACTAAAAACATCAGACCCTTCATTTTCCTTCCTTTTTGCTCATATGTGTTTATTTTCTTTGAGTCCATATGAGAAGTCTAATTTAATGTTATGTGTGCATAGCAAGTGCTTTGTTAATGTTTGTTCCCTTTCAAAGCTAAATGCTAGGAAAAACTTTACTTCTACTAAGGAATCAGTGTGCTTTCTCCACTCAGCTCTGTTTTTGGTCTTAGTAACTATTTTTTTCTTTTTAGCATTTTGATCAAACCTTCCTGGAAGTGAGTCTAGAAAATGTCCTTTAGCTATATTCCCAAGAAGGAAAGAAATGAGGTCTTGGTAAGTTGCTGGTCATCTCTGCTACAGAAACTTACTTTATAAACATATATGACTGTTTCCTGAGGTTTAAATAAAGCATGGTGCCCAACACCTGCATGTTAAGTAAATGGTAGCCTGTATTACTATTTGTTTACACTGTAATGGTGGCCTGTGCTAAGCACATGGCTGGTGTTCAGTACAAGTTTGGCAATTATATCAATAGCATTTCCATCTTGAGATCGTTTTAATTGCCTCCTCTCAGCTTTCTAGAACTCATTCTGAACTTTTTCGAAAGACAGAGACAAGAATGGCACTCAGTATGCCAGGGGAATTTCATCTGAGGATTTTTTTATTATTATTACTCTTCTACAAAGGGAAAATAATGTTTCCGTTTTGTTTGTGATAATTTTTCTGACTTGTCGTTTTTATCCCTGTGCAGCACATTGTGGCACATAGTAAGTTTACTATGATTCTTGATCTTTTCCTGTGTAGTTAGAATTATTGTTCCTATAGCAAGTTCATTTTGAAGTTGCTTTTAATTTCATTCCCAAATATCATGCCTCAAATATAATGCTGATATGAACTTTGAACTACCTTGCCCTCCATTGAATTTTGTTGCTTTTTAATTAGATACAGTTTCTATATCATTTTCACTCATAGCATACAGGATATGAGTTGTTCTAGTCTGCCAAAGCTACCAGAATGCAACACACTAGAGATGGATTGGCTCTTAATAAAAGGGAATTTATTTAATTAAAAATGTATAGTTCTTCAAAGGAAAGGCAACTAACTTTCATATGAGGTTCTCTCTTACACAGGAAGGCACAGGGCGATTTCTGCTGGCCTTTTCTCCAGGCTTCTGGGTTCCAACAGTTTTCCCCAGGGTGATTCTTTTCTTCATCTGCGAGTACTGAGATGAGGTATGCTGAGCTGCATTGAGCTCTCTCATTTAAGCATCCAGCCAATTAAATCAAACATCATTCATTGCAGCAGGCACCCCCCCCCAGCCCACTGCAGATGTAATCAGTGACAGATGAGCTTCACATGCCATTGACTCATGTCCACAGCAACAGAACTAGGCACCTTCACCTGCCCAAGGTGACACCTGAACCTAACTACCACAAGCATCATTACAGTAGTTCACTTTGACCTGCTCTGTTAATGCATCCATTATATGGATGGATTACTTCAACTTTCATATTTGCAGTTGAAATATGTAAATATGAAATTAAAAATATTCTGCTACCTTAATTTTTATATTTATGATCTGTCTCATTTTAATTTAACTTTGAAGGCCATGGTCTTTTCATTTTGTTTCATTTGACATCTCTTTGACCTCAAGTTGCCATTTGCTTGCTTATTTTACATAGGAATGATTGTCTATTTTAACACTGCCCTCTGCTTCTTTTTTCCTTCCTATTTCTTAGAGCATGAACACATAAAGTTCATTTGAAACATATTGAGACTATTTTTCTTTTTATCAGAAAGCAAGAATCTCTACTGAGAGATAACACTTTTTTGGTATAATGAGGATATTTTGGTCTCCTAGCTAAAAGAAGAAATATTTTTCTCTGAAGAGCTGAAATAAGGAGAAAACACTTCATGCTACTTCAAGTTCTCAATTAGGTTCATTCATTTTTTTAAAAGACATCAGTGCCATTTTAGGATCAGCTAGGTTTGTGTTTTACAAGGACGAAGTCTATTTCTAACTCACAGCACATGTCCATCGTGTGTGGGCTGCAGCTGTGCTCCATCCTCATAAATCTGGGACTCAGGATGAAGGAGCAGCATCTATCTGTGAATCTAAAGGAAGACCCCATGATTTCCACTCACTATTAGCAAACACAGTGGCCAAGGTGGGTCTCAATGGGGCCGAGTCTACACAAGAGGAGCAGCAAGTGTTTTAAACAATGAAACAATCTATTGCAGTTCTCTTTTTATAAGAATGTATAGTTCTTTTAGTCCTTTAAATTTTTATTAGTAATCTATTAATGGTTATTCATTATCTTTGATGAGCTGTTTTTGCCTAACACATCAAGAATGTTTTCTCATGTTAATAAATGACCTCTGCAATGTGATTTTTAATGGATGTATATTATTCCACAGCATAGTTATATATAACTTATTTAACTAGTCCCCTTTTGATGGACATTTAGATTGCTTTGCTTATATTAAAACTGAAAAAAAACATGTTTGTTATCTAGAAAACATGAAACCCCCCCCCCTTTTTTTTTGCCATGCAGTTCATTCCAAAGAGAGCATTTACATATCTCCAACAGAATAAAAGAAGTAATGAACTTCTCCAGGGAGATGATGGCCCTTGGTTCTGTTTTATCCGGAAACTTCAGGGTACTTGGTTTTGCTTGAGATCTACAGACTTCAGTTCTTAACTGTAAAGAAATGGGGGAGTGCATTTTGCTCCATACATGTTAGACATGTTAAGTTTCTTTCCTTGATTGGAGGGAAAGTGGAGGCTCCCTATGGCAGAGGTTGACTATATACCAAAACTTCATGCTTATCCTACACCTGCCAGAGAATAGAGTTGTTTCTGGAAAGGTGCTGCAAGCCACGGACTAACATTTCTTAGCATCTCTGTCATTTTCATGAGGTCTTGTGTAAAATTATTTCTCACCAATGGAATGTAACCAGAAATGTGTGTCACTACTAGCCAAAGACGTTAAGAAGTGGGTGCCTTTCCCCTCCTCTTTTCTCTGTTGCTTGTGATCACGAGCCCCTAGGGGAAGGCTGGGCCACAAGATGAAAGGATCCCAGGTTCTGGAATCACCACATGGTGGAAAGCTAGCCACTGACAGGGAACACTGACCTTGAACTGGTCTATGTTATTGTGTTAAACCACAAAAATGTTAGGGTTTATTCCTTACCACACTAGCATTTCCCTAACCAATACACACACATACAGTTTGTTCCCCAGAAGTTTAAAAAGTATAAAAGTTAAAGGAATGCCATGAAGCATTCATCCTGTGCCCCTGTAGGTACAAGATAGAGAGAAAGAGAAATAAATAAGTTTACAAAATATGAGTTTTACTCACATCTAATTTCTCTTCTAGTAATTGTCATGTTGCTCCAGATGAACATTTGTTCAATAAACACCATCTAGGGAAGTCCATACAGGTGGAATCCAGTCTCACCAACTTCCAGTGTCCTCTGTCAGATTTCAACTGGAAAAACAGAGAAACATAATGCACCTATTAAGAATGGGGCCTTGGCAAGAAAAAAAAAAAAAAGAAAACCTGTGTTCAATCCCAGCTCAACTGTTGACTAGCTCCAGGCTAAACATCGGGGACCAATAGACAAAACCATGCTGCAAAACTGGTCTAGAGAGAAACAGTCCAACTGTGTTGAGCCCTAGATGCCATTTCTGTGCACCACCGCTGCTGCCAGAACTTGCCTTTTCAACTACTGTTTCTGCCATCACTTCCAGAGACAAGGGTTTAGGTCCCTCAGGAAGCAGATGTCAAGACAGAATTAGAAGTGGAAGAGATTTATTGGGGGAAGGTGGCAGGGAGGGATGCCTGTGAAAGACAAAGGAGGAGGGAGCAGGAGCTGTCAGACTGTGATGCAGGTCTGACACCTGTGAAAGCAGAAAGAGAAGGAAGGAGGATTGGGTAGGAAGAGCCTCAGACTGCAATGATGTCTGTAAAAGTTTTGGGCAGGGTGAATGGGAACTTCCTAGAGTATCCTGCATTGGGGAAGAATGGCCTGACTCCAGTACCCCTATGTGTTCATTCATTGACTGGAGCTGCCCAGGTGGAGGAGAGACATGGAATGAATTCTGCAGCAATTTCTAAAAGGCTCTCACTAATTGTACTCCTCACAGCCAGTTCTCTTGTAGGGAGATGTGAATAGTCTACTTCCATGTTTGCTTAAAGGAGTGCTCCCATCTTCCCTCTGGCATCACTAATTCCTGAGTGAAAATTTGGCCGATAGAGATTAGACCATGTTCTCTTGCTGCAAAGAAAATTAGGGAAGCATGTATGTAGCATCTCAGGCCTATATATCCCAACAAATGATGAGTGTCTGCTAGAGTATGTAAAGCACTTATTCCAATTTCTAGCACATAACAGCTACTGGGCGAATGGAAGCTGCTGTCTTTACTACACTGAGAGTGGCAGGGAAGGGTGATGGAAGTAGCATGGTTATTGGATCAATTCCTCCTGCATTCAAATCTTGACTCTAGCCTTCCAGTGAAATTGGGCGATTTACTTAATCTCTCTGAAACTCATTGTAGAGTTGTGAGGATTTGATTATGTATATCAAATGATTGGCTCAGAGAAAATAACAATGATATAGTTTCTTTGTGGTAAACAGACTAAGAAACAAAAAGATTAGAATGGGCACTATGCCATGTTCATCCCCACCGTTGATTTCCATTACTCAGAGGCAGCAGCTTGCAGATCCTTAACTGTCGGTTTCTTTTTGGGTTTGTTTGACATTTACTTCCATGTTGATATTTGTTGATTTTTTTTTAAAATTAGACACTATTGATTTTTATTGTGGAAGGTGAGGGTTTAAATCTCTTACACTGCCTCCCCTTACACACACACACACACACACACACACACACACAGAGTTCTCCCCCAATCTAATACAGTTGTTTCAGTTGCTTCATAATGTTTTGCTAAATCAGTAATGTGTTCTTTGTGTTAAAATTGTGATGATCACAAATTCATTCCTAGTATCTCTAGAGCCATAAAAATCTCATAATAGGCAAGCACAGGTGGACTTCTATCAGTCCTCTAGTTTTCCTGGAGATATCTTTTCTAGATCTGCTGCAATCTGGACAGGTGATTCTAGAGCTCTAGTGTCCTAGAGCTTTTCTCCAGCATCATTTGAGAAATCTCTCTTACTTCTTTTCTGTATGAATCTTCCTTTTATCCAGGATCTCGTGTCTTCCTTTTGATTGGTTATCCAACAGCTTCTTGAGAAAGAGTGAAAAGGAAATAAGTTTTTTGATGATTTTCTTGTCTGCAAATATCTTTACCCTACCCTGTGTGTTAGAGCAATTGAATGAGATTCAGAAAACATTAGCATAGTAGTACCTTTTAAAAATATTTTTATTGACAAATCATCACACACACACAGTCCATACATGGTATACAATCAATGGTTCACAATACCTTCACATTAGTTGTATATTCATCACCATGATGATTTTTAGAACATTTGTATCACTCAAGAAAGATAAAGAAAAAAGAAAAAACTCATACATCCTATGCCTCTTACACCCTCCCTCTCATTTCCACTAGTATTTCCATTTACCCAATTTATTTTACTTCTTATCCCCCCTATTATTTATTTATTTATTATCCATAATTTTTACTTATCTATCCATACCCTGGATAAAAGGAACATCAGCCACAAGGTTTTCACAATCACACATTCAGACTCTGAAAGTTATATCTTTATACAATCATCTTCAAGAATCAAGGTTACTGGAACACAGTTCAACAGTTGCAGGTACTTCCCTCCAGCCACTCCAATACACCATAAACTAAAAAGGGATCTCTATGTAATGCAAAGAATAATCTCCAGGATAACCCCTCAACTCTGTTTGGAATCTCTCAGCCACTGAAACTTTGTTTTGTCCCATTTCTCTCTTCCCTCTTTTGGTCAAGAAGACTTTCTCAATCCCATGATGCTGGGTTCTGGCTCATGCCAAGAGTCCTGTCCCAAGTTTCCAGATTCACACCCCTGGGAGTCAGGTTCCACATAGGGAGGAGGGCAGTGAGTTCACCTGCCGAGTTGGCTTAGAAACAGAAGGACAGGAACATCTTATCTCAATTATTCATCCGAAGGTTTGTCCAAATGTGACACTTAGTGCTCTGAGAAATTAGCATGTAACTCAGTTTTGAAAACTGAGTGAAACACTTGCTCCATTGACTCCCATGATTTACTGAGGGTAAAAAACACCACCTTGACAGAACAACCACCTAATGCTCTACAAAACCAGTAGGTATTCCAAAATAACCATGACTTGAAAAAGACTTGAGTTTTATTTCTCTCACGTAAATGTTGGCATAAGTTTTCAGGATCTGGTGCTGACTACACAGTCATCAAGAATCCGAGTTCTTTCTATCTCGTTGCTCACCAACCTCAACATGTGGTTTCCACTTCATGATCTGAGATAGCTGCTTTAGCTCTGTGCTTCAATCCTCATTAAAGCCAGCAGGAAGATGAAAAAGGGAGGAGAAAAATGGAACCACTTTTTAAGGACATTTTCTAAAAGTTGCACACACTTCAACTTATGTCCCATTGGCAGAACTTAGTCCCGTGATTATATTAACATTCTTCCTTATTTTATCCTTGTTTTCTTTCTTTTTTTTTTTTTTTTTAACATGGGCAGGCACCGGGAATCGAACCCCGGTCCTCGGGCATGGCAGGCGAGCATTCTTACCTGCTGAGCCACCGTGGCCCGCCCTTATCCTTGTTTTAAACCTTATTTTCATTATATCGTCCATAGACTTCATTATGTTTCTATATCTGTAGCATTACTATTATTAGATTTTAAGCATATGGGGTGAAGTAACCATGCCTCTTCAATTTTACTATTTTTATATCTTTAATTTTTAACGTAGATGTTGGCTGTCACTACCCACAACTTCTGTTTTAAAGGTTGTACTAATTTTAAGGCATATCACCATATTCCCCAGAAGAAAATGTACTCCACAAATCAATCATAACTTTTGAAGTTTGTCCTGGCTGTCTTTCTGGTGAACATTGTCCATGTGAATGGTTTAAGGTTTCAGAATATTTCTTTGATTTCTTTGTGGTAGAAGCAGTGCAGTGTAAGCAGGTGAGATGTTGTGTCTCTCCCACCATGTGGAGGAAAGTAGTCTACTTTGAGAGAGAATGTATCTTATATGATAAGAAGAGTAGAGATGAGAGAACAGTCTTGGACACATTCAAGCCCCTTATTTTATCTGTTTCTAAAGTTCAGCTGCATCTGTTCAAGTCCTGTGGTTCAACTGGGTAGTTCAACACTTCCATAGATCCTATTATCAATAAATCCTCCTCTTTGCCCAAACATTTAATCTAGATCTCTGTTACTCAAAAGCAAGATAGTCCTAACTAATTCACATTCAAAGTAGTGACTTCTATTTGCAACAGAGCGTTTTCATTATGCAGAAAGCGAATTTCCCATTGTTTTTAGTTCTCATTACAATCAATTGCATTGTAACAGTATCAGCCCATGAAATGCTAATCAAATTTCTTACTTAGTGAATCATATTGTATCCAATTTATAATATGAAAATTTGGATGGTGAAGGAAATATCTTTGCATCTGCTATAATACTTAGTTTTTAAAATGATTTTTTAAGAAATCTTGATATTTTTCCCAGATCACTCTATTGCCAACAAGATAAATAAAGTAATAATGTAAGTACTACTATAGAACAAGTATTTTTTTAAAAACCCTATCATTTAGTGTCAAAATGAAAGGTAGGGCAGTGCACCAGTGGCTCAGTGGCACAATTCTCACCTGCTGTGTGGGAGACCAGGGTTCAGTTCCCGGAGCCTGCCCATGTGAAAAAAAAGAAAGGTAAAATTTTACAGAGTTCTAACTTGTAGCTAATATGAATAATGTTATTTAGTTTCATTCTTCATAATTTTGCCTTTAATTCAATACTAGTAGTTATGTACTGTTTCTAACAGAAATGGTTACGTTTGTGCCATAGAAATGTAGGTGCGGTTCACACAGGCTTCTTCCTCTACATTTATTTGCCTCCTTCTCGATAAAAACTGAGTAATATTAAAAAAAAAAAAAAAAAAACCAGTCCTTCTCTTGACAATTAACACATATTTTTTTCAAGTGCTCTTAGAATATATACCAAAAGAGACCACATCCTGGACTTTTAAGTAAGCTTAAATTGATTTAAACAATAAATTTAAAAGAATTAAAATCATATGGAATAAGTTCTCCAACCACATAGAACCCAACTGGAAATCAATAATACAAAGATAACAGGAAAATCTTAAAACACACTCTTAAATAATCCATGGATGAAAGATGCAGTCTCAAGAGAAATAAAAACATACATCGAACTGAATGAAACTAAAAACAGCACATCAGAATTTGTGGGGCACAGTTTGTGCTGGTTTGAAATGATGTATGTACCCTAGAAAAGCCATGTTTTAATCCTAATCCCATTTTGTAAAGGCAGCCATTTCTCTAATCCCTATTCAGTACTGTGTGTTTGAAACTTCAATTAGATCATCTCCCTGGAGATGTGATTCGGTCAAGAGTGGTTGTTAAACTGGATTAGGTGGAGACGTGTCTCCACCCCCACCCACTCTAGGTGAGTCTTGATTGCTTTACTGGAATCGTATAAAAGAGAAACATTTTGGAGAAAGCTTGAGAATCTGAGAGAGCAGAGAATGCTATAGCACCCCAAAGCAGAGAGTCCACAAGCCAGCGACTTTTGGAGATGAAGAAAGAGCCTCCCTGGAAGCTGGAGAGGAAGCTGGCAGATGACACCATGTTCACCATGTGCCCTTCCAACTGAGAGAGAAACCCTGACCGAGTTTTCCATGTGCCTTTCCACTTGAGAGAGAAACCCTGAACTTCATCAGCCTTCTTAAACCAAGGTATCTTTCCCTGGATGCCTTAGACTGGACATTTCTATAGACTTGTTTTAATTGAGACATTTTCTTGGCCTTAGAACTGTAAACTAGCAACTTATTAAATTCCCCTTTTTAAAAGCCATTCCGTTTCTGGTATATTGCAGTCCAGCTGCTAGCAAACTAGAACAGATTTTGGTACCAGGAGTGGGGTGCTGCTGCAGTTTGCAAATACCAAACATGTTGGAATGGCTTTTTAAATGGATAAGGGGAAGAGTTTGGAAGAGTTGAGAGGAACTTGATAGAGAAGGCCTAGAATGCTTTCAAGAGACTGTTGGTAGAAATGTGGACTCTAAAGAGACCTGTAATGAAGCTCTAGACAGAAATGAGCCAAGTGTTATTGGAAGGAAGGTCACCCTTATTTTAAAATGTCAGATAATCTGGCAAGGTTGACTAGTGGCTTTGGCTGGAAGGCAGATTTTAAAAGCCATGAACTTGGATATTTAGCAGAAGAGATTTCCAAATTAAATGTGGAAGGTGCAGCCTGGTTTCTGCTCACAGCTTATAGTGAAATGTGAAAGGAAAGAGATAAGCTGAGAACTGAACTCTTGGGTATAAAGAAACCAGAAATTGATGTTCTGGAAAACTCTGGGCTTCCAGGAAGGGACCCCCTAGAGAATAGTGCCCCATGTGAGGATTTGGCCAGATGTGGAACCAGTCAGCCATTTCAGAAAAAGCCAGGATTGGACATGGAGTTATCCAGGTAGGATTTGTGGAAACTCCTTATGTCTAATGGGCATGGTCTGAGGCTACTGCCTAGAAAGACCACAACAGTATTGCAGGATCTGTATAAAGAGAACCACTGCCGGGTTAGGACTGAAAGGGACAGAGAAGGGACTCATTGGAGGAAAAATAACTTCAGAGGCAAAGCCATGGAGGCTGAGGTCTGAAGTCAAGAAACCTTGGGCCAGGGAAACAGACCCATCCAAGCCCGTGGAGAGGGTGAGTTTGCCCCAAAGGCAGAGGACGGGACTTCCACCTCATTGCAGTGGAAGAGTCATGCCACCTCATGGCCTTGGAGAGGGTGAAGCACATTCCTTGGGGCTTGGGGAGACCCTGGCTTCCACCACATGGAGGGGTTGAGTGTGTGCCCCGGAGATGGCAGAGAGCCCAGGTGCAGCCCCAATCCTTGGAGAGGGTGGAGCCGAGAAAAAGATCATCTCCCCAATATCCCACAAGGTTGCGTTTGGAAAGAGTCAGGCTTCTGCATAGGCCCTTGGAAAGGGTGGGACTGCTGCTTTCTAAAGCCCTGAAGTTAAATGACTCTCAGACTTTGAAATCTAATGGACTTTGCCCTGTGGGTTTTTGAAACTGTTTGGGTCCAGTGACCCCTGTGTTCCTTCCTGCCTTTGGAAGTGGGTATATGTATCCTAAGACTGTTCCTCCTTTGTAAGTTGGCATCAAATAACTTGTTTTGAGTTTTCACAGGTCCAAAGCCAGAGGAGAACTTTGCTTTAGAACAAACCATGCATGTAACTGACTCTGTATGGTTTTAACCTTGTGTTGCATTTGTATTCTAATTGAAATGGCTTAAGGATCTCGGATATTGTTATGGAATGAATGTAATTTGTATATGGGGAAAACATGTCTTTTTTAAGGTCCAGAAGGTGGAATGTACTAGTTTGAAAAGGTTTATGTACCCTAGAAAAGCCATGTTTTAATCCTAATCAATCTTTTGGGAGCAACAGTTTCTTCTAATCCTTATTCAGTACTGTATGTTTGAAACTTTAATTAGATCATCTCCCTGGAGATGTGACTCAATCAAGAGTGTTTGTTAAACAGGATTAGGTGGGGACATGTCTCCACCCACCCTAGATGGGTCTTAATTACTTTACTGGAATCCTATTAAAGAGAACAACAAGAGAGAAAGACAGGAGATTCTGAGAGAGAAGAATAATGTCCACGAGGAGCAGAGAGTCCACCAGTCACCTTTGGAGATGAAGAAAGAAAATGCCTCCTGGAGAGCTTTATGAAACAGGAAGCCAGGAGAGAAAGCTAGTAGATGATGCCACTTTCACCATGTGCCCTTCCAGATGAGAGAGAAACCCTGACCATGTTCGCCATGTGCCTTCTCACTTGACAGAGAAACCCTGAACTTCATCGGCTTTTTGATTCAAGGTGTCTTTCCCTGGATGACTTGGATTGGACATTTCTATAAACTTGCTTTAATTGGGATATTTTCTCAGCCTTAGAACTGTAAACTAGCAACTGATTAACTCCCCTTTTAAAAAGTCATACCATTCCTGGTATATTGCATTCCAGCAGCTAGCAAACTAGAACACAGTTACACAGTTAAAGCAGTACTGATGGAAAACTTATAGGAGTATATGCACACATTAGAAAAGAAGAAAACTTTCAACTTAGTATTCTATACTCTCACCTCAAGATTCTAGGAAAAGAATAGCAAGAGAAAAAAAGCAGGTAGAAGGAAGGAAATAATAAAGGTCTGAGCAGATAGCAATGGAATTTTAAAAAACAGAAAAATAATAGAGAAAAATCAATGAAGCAAAAAGTTGGTTCTTCAGAAAGATCACTAAAATTGAAAACCTTTAGCAAGATTGACAAAAACAGAGAGAAGATATAAATCACCAAATATCAAGAGTGAAACTAGGGATATCACTGCAAACCCTATAGATATCAAAATAAGGGTGTACTATGAACACTTCTACACCATAAATTTGACAACTTCAGTTAAATGGACCAATCCCTCAATGCCACCAAACTCGATATAAAATAGATAATTTGAATATCCCTCAAAATATTAAGGGAATTGAATTTTAAAATAATTAAATTTAAAGTCTCCAGACTCAGGACAGGCAATGGTGGCTCAGTGGCAGAGTTCTCGCCTGCTACACGAGAGACCCGGGTTCTATTCCTAGTGCCTGCCCATGCAAAAAAAAAAGAAAAAAAAATCTCCAGACTCAGATGCTTTCAATGGAGAATTCCAACAAATGTTTAAAAGCAAATTAACACCAATCTATAAGTCTCCTCTAGAAGATAAAAGAGGAAGGGGAATTTCCCATTCATTTTCTCAGACTAGTATTACATTTATATCAGAATCAGACAATGTCAATTGCAAAAAGAAAACTAAATACCAATATCCCTCATTAATATATATGCAAATATCCTTAACAAAATATTACCAAATGTAGATAGCAATATATAAAAAGAATTATAGGATGCATGGGTAGTTCAGTGGTAGAATGCTCGCCTTTCATGCAGGAGACCTGGGTTCAATTCCTGGACCATGCACCCCCCCCCAAAAAAAAAGAAAAAAAGAGAATTATACACCATGACCAAGTGGGGTTTGTTGTAGGGTGTAAGACTGGTTCAATATTTGAAAAGGCAATACACCATATGAACAGATTAAAGAAGAAAAAAGAATCATATGATCATATCAATAAATACAAAACAAGGATTTGACAGAATTCAATACCCATTTATGATAAAAATCAGAGAAAATGGGAATATAGGACAACTTTTCAACTTAATGAAGAGCAGCTACAAAAAGCTATAGCTAACATTATACTTAATGACGAAAAACTGAATGCTTTCCTCCTAAGATCGGGAAAAAGGCAAGTATATCCTTTGCCATCACTTACAGTCAACTTATTACTGGAAGTTCTAGCCTGTGCAATAAGGCAAGAAAGGAAATAAAGATAAATCAGATCAAAAAAGAAGTCCCTGTTGGGGTGATGATGTCATTATCTTATGTAGCAAATCCCAAGGCTAAAAAAAACAGGATAACCCTATGTGTCAAGACATGTTCTTAATCTTAATCCATGTTCCTGTGAGTGTGAACTTATTTGTAAATAGAACCTTTTGAAGAAGTATTATCAATAGACTCATTTGTGACTAGAATCTCCTAAGATCCTATTGAGGTATGGCCAAACTGAGTTAGTATGGGCCTTAATCCATATTACTGGAGGCCTTAAAAAGTGAAAGCCACAGGAAGAAGCCAGAAGTCAGTGGAAACTGGAATAGCAGACACAAGGAGAGAGAGATCACCATGTGAAGGGAAGCAGAGCTGCAAGTCAAGTAACCCCAAGGATTGCAGCAAACCAGTACCAGAATGCTACAGACTTCTGGAAGAGAGCATGGTTTTGCTGATGCCTTTATTTTGTACTTATAGCCTCCCAAACAAGAAATTCCTGTTATTAAGATGACCCGTTGTGCACTTTGTCATAGCAGTCTTGGCAAACTGAGACACCTTCCTAGAACTAATAAGTGAATTCAACAAGGTCCTAGGATACATGGTATGCTGGTTTGAATCTGTGGTGGATCCCAGAAAAGCCATCCTTTCATCCTCATTCAATACTACTGGCTGGAAGTTTTTTGATTGTTCCCATGGAGATGTGACTCACCCAATTGTGGATGGTAACTTTTGATTAGATGGCTTCCATGGAGTTGTGACTCCACCCATTCCAGGTGGGTCTTGATTAGTTTACTGGAATCCATTATAAGAAGAAGCATTTGGGGGAGAGTCCCTTTTTAGAGCCCGGAGAAGCAGAGAGACCACTCGACCAGAGACCTTTGGAGATGAAGAAGGAATATGTCCCCAGGGGAGCTTAATGAACCAAGAAGCCTGGAGAGAAAGCTAGCAGACATTGCCATGTTTGCTATGTGCCTTTCCAGTTGAAAGAGAAAACCCTGAACTTCATTGGCCTTTCTTGAGTGAAGGTAACCTCTTCTTGGTGCTCTAATTTGGACATTTTTATAGACTTGTTTTAATCGGGACATTTTCATGCCTGAGAACTGTAAACTAGAAACTTGATAAATTCCCCCTTTTTAAAAGCTGTTCTGTTTCTGTATATTGCATTCCGGCAGCTAGCAAACTAGAACACACAGTAAACACAAATATCAGTTATATTTCTACATGTTAACAATGAAACCTGGACACTGATATTTAAAATATAATACCATATTCAATCACTCAAAAGAAAACAGAACTATAAAATCACAACTCAGAGACATTTCTATTGTTTACAATGATCATAACTCTAAATGATAAATTGAGAACTATTGCTCACTTTAAACTGAGGTTTTATGCAATTTCTCACTCAATAAATGTAACTCCATCCCTGTCTTTTGCACTCGAGAATGCATGCGAAGATACAAGTAAGAATGACGTTATTTTCATAACAATCTTGGCTTAATTCTAATTTACTTTTTTATGGGAAAAATTAATGAAAAGCAGTATTTTAATGTTATTGCTACAAATTATTTACAATATTCTTTGCCACTAAAGATGACACACAAATGTGCCTTGATGCCATGGTGGAAAAACATTGTTGAGGGCAATAAGAAACCACTGAAGGGTTTGAAATCAGGAAGGAACAGAATTAAATTTGCTTTGTAATTTGTTGTTTTTACCATAACCATTTTATTGTATCATAAATCATATCAATATCTGTCCTTTCCTTCCTTGAAGGGCCAAGAATTTTTCTTTGAATATTGGCAACTGCCAAGAACACTGAGTCAAAGATTGCTCTTAAAATAGTTGGAAGAATACACTGTGTAGGAAACAGAAACTAGTGGCTGAGAAGCCAGCTACAGAGTTAGCCAGATTGTGCTGGTAAGATCCTAAACTAAAGTGGTGTATAATAGGAGAAACTTTCTGAGAAGTCATTACAAAAGATGAATCAATAAGAGTAATAATCAGGTATGTGGAGCAAGGGAAAGGGAGGAATCAATGATGACTCAATGGCTCAAAAATTACTCACAGGGTTGTTTTATGAGAATAGAATTGGAATGAAAAGGTTAGGATGACTTTGGAAAAAAGAAGAGCATCAGACATGTCATTATCTGTAAATAAAAATAAGCCTGAATAGTGAAAGTATAGGGCATGGGCATAGGGGTTGGCAAGGGAGGGTTCACCGACACCCAACTGAGCCAAAGGAATGGGTTTTGAGTCTGTCACTGAAGAGCCAGCAGTGAATGTCTGCAGGGCATCCAGGGAACACATGGCTATGGAGGCCAGAAGAGAGCAAGTAGGTGGACCCATATGCATAGAACCTCTTCTCCTCCCCATTCTCCTTCACCATAAGGTTACCTACACCCATCATACCCAGTCAAGAA
>PVIY010024550.1:0-37901 GCA_004026745.1 Myrmecophaga tridactyla
ATTTTCCTAGTGTGATTTGTTATTTTTTGCTGGTGTCTAGGCATTTAATTACCTTAATTAGTTTATTCTGGAGATTGCTTTCACTTCTTTTATCTAGGGTTTTCTTGCTGGATGAATTTGTTTTTCTTATCCTGCCCTGTGTGTGGCGCTTGTCTGACTGCAGGTCCCACCAGCATAAGATGATGCGGTACCTTTAACTGTGGCTGGGGGCGTGGTGGAGACAGAGGAGAGGTTGTAGGCTGGTTTTAATGGCTTCAAATTACCAAGCCCTGGTGTCTGAATTCCTTGAGGGAGGGATTCCACCTGAGTTGGGCTTCACCCCTCCCCTGGGGAAGGCACAGGCTCCAGACAAGCTCCCAAAAGAGCTCACTTCTGCCTATGTCTGGGGCAGTTGCAGCCTTAAAAGTCCTGCCGCTGTATCCAGAGGCAGTCAAGCCTTTGTAGATACACAGCCACAAAAACCTCTGTTTCCTTCTTTTTTTTTTCCCCCTTTTTCTGTCAGTCCTGCCCCCTTGGTGCCAGGGCAAAAATGAGCAACCTCCGCTTTGATCAGGTTCACCTAAGATGCGGGCCTAATTTTAGTAGTCAGAATTTGTTAATTAGTTCCACAATTGGCGTTTGATTGTGCCCAGTCCCTGCTGCTGGTAAAGTCCTTTCCTTTCCCCTCTGGGAAACGACCTGTGGGGGAGGGGCGCTGGCTGCCGCAGCTTTGGGAACTCATGGTTCTGGAGGGTGCTCGCAGCCGGTCCAGCTGGTCCAGACTGGGGTACGCTGTGTGTCTGGTCACTGACGTGGCCCCAGGAGCTGTTCTGTACTGTTTCTGGTTATTTAGTAGTTGTTCTGGAGGACGAACTAAAATGCGCACGTTGTTAAGCCGCCATCTTGACCTGGAAGTCTCAGTCATTGGCCTTTCTTGAGTGAAGGTAATCTCTTGTTGGTGCCTTAATTTGGACATTATTATAGGCTTGCTTGAATTGGGACATTTTCATAGCCTTAGAACTGTAAACTTGCAACTTACTAAATTTCCATTTTTAAAAGCTGTTCTATTTCTGGTATATTGCATTTCCAGCAGCTAGCAAACTAGAACAATGATCATTTTTTAGAACATCTGCATCACTCCAGAAAAAGAAATGAAAAAAAAAAATGCAACATACATCCCATACCCCTTACCCCTCCCTCTCACTGACTACTACTATTTCCATCTACCCAATTTATTTTACCCCTTAGGCCTCTATTATTTATTTGTTTGTTTTATCCATATTTTTTTACTCATCTGTCCATATCCTGGATAAATGGAGCATCAGGCACAAGGTTTTCACAATCACACAGTCACATTGTAGTTATATCTTTATACAATCGTCTTTAAGAATCAAGGCTACTGGAACACAGCTCAATAGTTTCAGGTACTTCCCTCCAGCCACTCCAATACACCATAAACTAAAAAGGGCTATCTATATAATGTGTAAGAGTAACCTCAGGATAACTTCTTGACTCCGAAATCTCTCAGCCACTGAAACTTTATTTTGTCTCATTTCTCTGTTCCCTCTCTTGGTCAAGAAGGCTTTTTCAAGCCCATGATGCCATGTCATGGCTCATCCTGGGATTTCTGTCCTACATTGCCAGGGATGTTTACACTCCTGGGAGTCATGTCCCATGCAGTGGGGAGGGCAGTGAATTCACCTGTCAAAGTTGGCTTAGAAAGAGGGGCCACATCTGGGCAACAAAAGAGATTTCTGGAACTCTTTTAAACAGGAACTGTTTAAAAAGTTGAAAAAGTGATCAGACTTCTACTAGAGATATGAATGAAGCTGCTCTGGATCAGAATACAGGGTAAAGTAAAACTTTAACTTCTACGTGAGACCTAAGGCCTAATTTTAAGCAGGCTTAGCCTATTCTTTGTGGGAATAAGTTTCATAGGGGCAAACCCCAAGACTGAGGGCTTGGCCTATCGATTTGGTAGTCCCCACTGTTTGCGAGAATATCAGAAATTCCCTAAATGGGGAAGTTTAGTATTTCCTCCTTTCTTCCCAGTCTCCCATGGGGACTTTGCAAATTCCTCTTTATTTACTGCCCAAATTATTATGGGATATATTGGGGCATCACACACTAACCTGGACAAACCAACAAAATTTCATGCTCAATTCAAGATTCCATGTACTTATGGTGTTCAATTAAACTGACAACACAAGTTAAATTAGGTAATGTGCTACCCAAAATATAAATTTTGCGCCAAATAAACACCTTTCCCTTAGGTCTCACGTAGAAGTCAAAGTTTTACTTTACCCTGTATTCTCATCCAGATTAGTTTCACTCATATCTCTAGTAGAAGTCTGATCACTTTTTCAACTTTTTAAACAGTTCCTGTTGGTGTACTGCTGACTTTCATAGCTTCAGTGCTCTAACTCTGAGGCTCAGGTGTCACATAAATAACCAAAGTTTCTGAGAACAGCCATAATACAAACAGCACAGTATCTCAGAATTTAGAAATAACAGTTACAACTCCTGAATATATATGACTGCTGTAAAAGCTTATAACCTAGGACCCTTTACAATAAGCCCCAACAATATAACCCATCCTCTTGACTTTAGTTCACCGAGTTTCTATATTATAGTTAGTCCAAATGAGTGAGGCATGATAATATTTGTGTTTTTGTTCTTGACATTTCATTCAACATATAGTCCTTAAGGTTCATACACCTAGTTGCATGCCTCACTTTATTCCTTCTTGTGGCTGCTCAGTAGTGCATTGTATGTATACACCATAGTTCTCCCTTCCATTCCTCAGTCGTTGTACCCTTAGGCCCTCCAACCACTGTGAATCAAGAAAAATGCCACCATAAACACCAGTGTGCAAATGTCCCCACGCTCAGTTCCTCCAGGTATATACTGAGCAATGGGGTTGCAGGATCATATTGCAACCCCACCTCTAGCCTCCTGTGGAACCACCACACCGCCTTCCAAAGGGCTACACCTCTCTGTTTCCCTACTGACACTGAATAGGTACATCACTTTCTCCACATTTTCTCTAGTATTTGTTTCTTTCTGTACATTTTTAAACAGCTTTATTCACACATCATACAATCCAGTCTAAGTATATAGACATGCTTTTGCCACCATAATCTATACGAAGACATTTCCTTTTTTTCCATAAAGAATCCATACCCCTCTCCCATGCCCCCTCTCCCCCCGCCTGTTGAAAGTTAGTTTTGGAATAATGCATTTGTTACATCATTTGAAGCATATTACGATCATCAACGGCCTCTTAACCACGTAGTTCCACCCTCCCTAAATAGCAGCTCCACTTATCAATCCTTTCCTATCCTTTCACCCAGCTTAGTTTGTCGGCTGCTCCTCCATGCTCTCTGGCCTGAGTTTACCTCATTGTATTAGTTCTATGACTTGTCTGCCTCCCTCTCTAGGACAAAACTCCTTTAAAGTGAGGGCCATACTCAGTCATGTAGTGTCTAGCATATGATATCTAGTATGTTAAAGGTACTTTAAGCCTAATCAATATCAAATAAATGAATTCAATGGAAAAAAAGATTAAACATCTGTAAATATCATGTATGCTGTTTACTTACTCTGGCATACTTGTTTACTTATCCTTTACTTGGCTAAATTCTATACTTCAAGTTTCAGCTTAAGATTCACTTCTCCCATGCAGCCATTTAAATTTAACCTACTTTGAATTTTCTCAGTAAATGAATAAGCTACATAATACTATCATTTCATTGCTTTTATAGTACTTTGCAATATTTTCTAGTTACTGTTATTTACACTTTTATCTTAATATGTGCTTGTAATTTTGGAAACTTGAATGACATGTCCCAGCTCCACCACATTGATAACTATTCCCCAGTGAAAATTTGGTAAAGGAGAATATCATTATATTTTATAGTGGAAATTAAATGAAGCATAAGTGTAATTATTTAAATATACAACTATTTTTCAGTAGGAAAGAGCTGGGCATGTTTAGGGGAACAATCAAGTCCTTTTAAATTCGTATTAAGCAAATGTAATACATTATGTTCAAGTTATAGTACAAGTGATAGTGAAGAGAAACCTAATTCAGAAACCAATGAACAATCAGATTTCGCTGAATAAACCCCACCCTGACCCCTTAGTTCATTCATACAGATAAAATGCGAATTTGTAGCTAGTTGTACTTCACCCTTTGCTTTACTTGGTAGGAGGCATGAAGATGAATTTCTGGCCCATCTTTAGTAATTTTGGTATATACTTTTGTGTATCAACTTTATTCTTAGCTTCCTTTACTATTAATGCCTTCTATTGAATCATATTTTGTCACGTATTTTTTGGAATTTACTTCAAATTCTTTTGGGAACAAAGTGGGATATAACTAAATAAACAAATAAATGAACAAATATATATAAATATGATAAATTAGATAAAATATATCCACAGTTTATGCTATAGATGACCAAATCTGTGCTTCCTATGTCTTTTCACCTGAGGTTGTCCTAGCAGGGCACGTATTCCCCATGTTCTGAGGTTTGTAAACTATATTCCCCTAAGAGGGGAAGCCTAAGTGGCAGACATTCTGCATTTCCTTCCTCCCTTTTGCTCATGGCAGATCCTGGTTGAATCTGGCATTCTGATTTTATTTAAAGAAAGGATTTTGATGCTAAAAAAATTTGCAAGCTTCTCTTGCATTATACTTTCAAGGCACACATATGAACTGATTGTATTTATTTATAATTTTATTATAGCCTGTTTATTCTTCACATACTCCTGAAGTCCAATGCTTAGGTAGGCTATAGGCATAGTCATTAGGTTTCTAGCTCTGTTTCTCTGAGACCGTCTCTAAATAGGCAGGAATATTGTTTGAGCAGTATTATAGGGTACATATAAACTTTAGTATAGAAGTACATTTTAAGATAAAGAAAAGAGGGAGAATGATGGCTATTTATCTAAGTCATAAGGAGTCTGAGTCCTGAATATAGGAACTAGTAAACCACTAATTCCCTTTTGCCAGTAGAAGGTAGATATAAATATTGATATAATACCTGCTTGCTTTGCAACTTTTATAAGTGTATTAAGTTATAAAAGAGAAAAGCAGTCCTTTGAATTCTGTGCACTTGGATGTACGCTGCATGTGCTGCACATGTGACAGAAGTCTAGGCATCTTGCTAACTGCTGAATTTCAGGATTCATTCTGATTGCTTCTCCCAAGTGAGGTGGGAGGTGTTTCACTTACATGGGTCCAAACATCCTCATTGCTTTTCCTTATTTCTCAATTCTTGGTTTCTTGTGACAACACTAATTCCATGTTCTTGTGGTTAGTTTGTATAGTTAGACTGAGTTCCTTAAGGGCCAGGACTTTGCACTATTTGTCTTTGCACCCCTGGTATATGCTCAGCACACAATAAAACAAGAAATAGATGGGAACTACAATATAAGAGGTCAGGTCTCACAAGTCCCTGCTCTACCATGTTTAATTATTAAGGCATCAAGTATTTGAGTGCATTCTATGTTCCACATGTTGTACTACACATTGGTCAAAGCAGAGACCAGTAATTCAGGAAAGAAACAAATCTAATATGCTTCAGCAGGAATTACAGGTCTCTTAGTGGACAGGACTTCTTAGGGAAGATTTACTTTCTTCTCTTGTAAAGAGTAAGTGGTGGGACCTGAAATTTTGGTATTCTCTTTGCTCTGAGGCCAGGAAAGAAGGGGACAAAGGACATGATGTATGTAGGATCTTAACTTACCACATTCAACAGAATATCGTTAAGAACCAAATAATAAAGTTTAATTTGAATATATTACAATAGAAAATAATAATTCTTTTGAAGTACAAAAATAATTGTAAAAGATAACTTTTCTGTTTGCAAGTAACGTATTCTATAAACTATAAATAATACATTGATGCTATAAACTGTACACATTACATTACAACTCTAAGCCTGGACCTTTCTCTCTGTTTATATCATCAAGTGTAAAAAAAAAAAAAATAGCCGTGAGATACTACTCTGTAATCTTGAGACCCTGGCAAGACATTTCCTAAGTCTAGCCTCAAAAATCACAGAATTGGATGGTACCTCTCTTTATACTAGTCTTTGTTTTTTGGGCTCAATCCTATGGTTTACAAACTTAAAAAACATTAGTCTAAAATTCTGGGAATTGCTATTTTTGGAATATATTTTTGTCCAAAATATAGGAAAACGTCAGGGAGAATCTAGAGTATTACATTCAACTAACACTCATTTAAAAGTAAATTACCATCAAATGAAAAAGCTTTTCAAGTATAGGAAACTTGAAAATAATTCACTGGAAGACAAATTTCATTGCCAACAGCCACTAAGGAGTTCCATTTAAGTCTTTTCACTATTGTGTTTGCTAATATTTTAAGTGAGGTAAGTAAATTACAAGAATGATTCTAAGAATTATAGCAGGTTCTCCCCAAATTTAACTCACCGTGTACCTTAGATGCTGAGAACCCGTTATTTTTGAAAAAGTAGGAACAACATAATGAAGAAACAGAGGCTTTGTCATAAGAAAAATGATGTAGTTTTGTTTTCTAAAATTCAGGTAGCAAGTAAGGCCAGCTTATTTTGATTTGTGCCCTTAACTGATTAGATCTGGGCCTATTCAGGTAGCAAGTAAGGCCAGATTATTTTGATTTGTGCTCTTAACAGATTAGAACTGGGCCTAAAATAGAAAAAACTGGCCATATTCCTGAGTGTAGATGAAAGAACTGTCCAGAAGATAAAGGCTATCTTCAGTGATTTCATCTGTTGTTGGTGGTTTTGACTCCTGCCATGTTCCCATCTCCATTTAATATAACGTCTTCATCCACATTGGGATGTTGGGACTATAAGCAGAACACCTGATACAGTGTTTATAGAAATTATTGTTTTAGTGCTTCAAGGAAATATGGACTTTCATTTTTTTTCCCATCCATTCTCTGTTAGATAGGAATGGCTGTGTACTTTTCAAACCCATACAATTGGGTACTTTGAACTAATAGAAAACAATAATCTGGTGTAGAAACAAAGGTAATGCTCAATTGTATAGTAGGTTTATGTTATGAGAGCTAAGAAACACAGGGCTGGTTTATGATTTAGGATAGAGTCGAGCCATTAGAAAGTCTCTCAAAGGGCTCTACACAATTTGTGTTCTATTGCTGTTACAATAATAAATAGCCACAAATACATATATATACAATTTTTGTAGCCCTACTTTCAAAAGTGATGTTTATTCAGCGAGATACACATGAAAAACCTTAACCTGCTTTTGTTATCTAAAGCATATGGAGATATGACCAATGAGATTTGTATACTGTTTCCTGAATACCTTTAGAGGTACCATGCAGATTTTTTCATAGTAGTCACCTTTTTAAAAACTGCAACACTCATCTTACTTCATTGTAACAGGTTATTATAATAAAGAATTCAATTGCTGAAAGAATAATTCCATAAACCTATTATTGATTAATGACTAGACAGTTTGATAAAAGATCTTACTACCATTCTTAGAATCATATAGTTAGCTACAGCCTCTGTTCTCCCAGATTTCAGAGATGTATTAAAAAACCCTTTATGAGATCACCTAGAGCTTTATCTGAGACTCTAGAAAGGTTCCATGCACTATGATTATCCTCCAGAAACTTAGAACACCCAGATGAGTCCCTGGATGAGATAAGTCCTGAAACCAGGGGGGTTAGCCTCTCTGGAACATCAACCAGTTCCATACCCCTAGCCTATATTATTAACAGCCCTTTCTAACATGAAAAAGTTAGAATGGGCATAGCCCAAATACCCCTAAAGAGTGGAGATCAAAGGAGAATGTGGAGTTTTAAAAAAGATATGATTAAACAAATGTGTATGACTGCTGAATCATTATATTGATATTTCTATTAGTCTCCAGTGTCTTGGAGCAGCTAGAAGTAAAAACCTAAAATTGTGGAACTGTAACCCATACCAAACTCTGAAATCTGTTCTATAACTGTTTCAGTGTGCTTTGAAATTTATTGCTTTTTTGTATATATATTATTTTTCACAATAAAAAAAAAACCTTTATGGAATTTTCCAGTAAAACAGGATAATTTATAGAGATGGCTAAACATAAGATCACAGAATGATGGTGATTCTTAAACCTCAAAGATATTTGTTACTGAAGGAGAAAATGCTATGAAATGCTAATATAAAAAAAGGAAGTTATGCCATTCTCCTCAAAATAAGTGAGTTACACTGGAGTATTCTGAGCATTTTTGGAAAAAAAAGGCACGAGATAAGTCTAAAGTCTTATTGCTTGTAGGATCATACAGGGGCCGCAGCATAGGCTGTGGCATTTTGTTTAGCTAAGAGGCTAGGACTAAGCAAGTCAGGCACTGACCTTGAGGCCTGAAGAGACCAGGAGGAAAATGTCAATAAAACAGAGCCCTGCATTTTCCATTAAACATGAGGGAAAAGGATTTCCAATTTTATGACAAAGTAGTGACTGGTTCCCTAGGACTCTGAAGCTATTTTAGACAGGTACTCTGTTTTCTTTGGCCCACTTCTTCATGATTCGGATGATGTACTCTACTTGAGTGTTACCAGTGCTTCTCAGTAAATGTAGAACTTCTCGAAGTGTCTCTCTAAAGAAAAGAAATGAAAGGACAAAGTGTTTCAATAAAGGATGAAAATTAATAAATAAATTCAACTTCTTAACAGACTTCTAATAGGGCATTTTTGGTAACAGACTCTTCCAATGTACATTCATAAACCATTATTATACATGTTCTAGCCTCCTGTTCTTTTTTTTTTTTAATTTGCATATGGGCAGGAGGCACCAGGGATCGAACTCCAGACCTCCAGCACAGCAGATCGGAGCTCTGCCTGCTGAGCCACGGCAGCCGCCCTAGCCTCCTGTTCTTAGTATGGAATAGTAAAATGGAAATTCTGCAAACTCCTCCTGTTTATTTATACTATCTCTCTCTATATTGTTACTCTACTTATCCTCTCTGATATGACTTAAATATGCCCATTTCTATGCTTATTCTGCATGAACCTGTAGAAATCTAGGAGCTGAAAGAGTTGGGCTTACATTCTGGCTTTGTCACTAACAAGTCAATTAACCCATCAGGGTCTCAGATTTCTCACTTGTTTAAGGTAATGAGAATTTGGGTGTCACTACTACATTTGTAAAATTTTGCAAAGTCAAAGGAATGGATGACTTCTTCAAGGGAAATAATATATTAATAAATATGGAAGAAAGAAGATTTAAGGACTAAGATTTGGCAAATACCCAGAATTTATGTTTTAAGGAATTTATATTAAACGCAAATTAATTAAAATTAAAACATTTTAAGTAATACATGCAAAACTCACTATAACCTTAACAAATCTGTAGGTGACTGCCAACTGGCACTCTTCCCTGAGACCACTGACATTTTCTATTCTTTTTCCTCAAGCAACCCCTTTCACTTAAAATTTTTTTTATGTTTTATTTTATTTTAATTATTCTTTTATTTATTTAGGCCTGGAAGTAGGCAGGAAGTAATTGTGTGTGTGTTTTATTTATTTATTTAAATTTTATTAATAAAACCAATCAACATACAATATGAACATTCTTTTTTCATCAGAGTTGTATATTCATCATGATCATTTCTTAGAATATTTGCATCAATTCAGAAAAATAAATAAAAAGAAAACAGAAAAAAATTCATACATACCATATCCCTTACCCCTCCTTCTCATTGATCACTAGCATTTCAATCTATTAAATTTATTTTAACATTTGTTCCCATTATTAATTTATTTTTAATACATATGTTTTACCCATCGGTCCATAAGGTAGACAAAAGAAGCATCAGATACAAGGTTTTCACAATCACAGAGTGATTTCACATTGTGAAAGCTATATCATTATACAATCATTTTCAAGAAACAATGGCTACTAGAACACACTACATTTTCAGGCATTTCCATCTAGCCTCTTTGTTATGCCTTAACTAAGAAGGTGGTATCTATTTAATGTGTAAGAATAACCTCCAGGATAACCTCTGGACTCTGGAATTTCTCAGCCATTGACGCTTTATTTTGTTTCATTTTTGTCTTCCCCCTTCTGGCAGAGAAAGTCTTCTCAATCTCTTGGTGCTGAGTCCCAGCTCATTCTAGGATTTCTGTTCCATGTTGCCAGGAAGGTCCACACCCCTGGGAGTCATGTTCCATGTAGAGAGGGGGAGGGCAGTGAGTTTGCTTGTCATGTTGGCTGAGAGAGAAGAGGCTACATCTGAGCAACAGAAGAGGTTCTCTTGGGGGTGACTCTTAGGCCTAATTTTAAGTAGGCTTAGCCTATTCTTTGCAGGGTTAAGTTTCATATGAACAAACCCAAAGATTGGGAGCTCAGCCTATTGCTTTGGTTGTCTCCACTGCTTGTGAGAATATCAAGAATTTTCCACTTGGGGAAGTTGAATTTTCCCTCTTTCTCACCATTCCCCCAAGGGGACTCTGCAAATAGTTTCTTATTCACTGTTCAAATCCTTCTGGGATTTATCAAGGCATCACTCTGGACAAACCTACAAAATCTCATGCCCTACTCAAGGCAGGAAGCAATATTTGAAAGATCATTTACTTATAAAATTATGATATTAATTATTCACACATCGAGAACAAATACATTCTATGGTTATTTTTGGAAAACTAAATTTTAAGGGTTTTAATATTTGTTACAAACAGAGCTTTAAGCCACTTAATTTTATGTAATCTAATGTCTAAGTATTTCCTGGAATATGGCAAAAAAAAAAGCGCATTATCAACCCTATATGCTCATGTCATATCCACTCCATTCCTAATTCTTTCAGGCCTAAACTAAAAGACAAGAAGAAGCCTTGTCTATAGGCAAAGAGAGAGAAGAGAGTAAAAAAGGCAGATTTATTTGAAGCCAATTACACTCTGGCTCTTATATTTGAGAGTTATAGTGTACTCAATGTCCCCAGTATTTAGATTTAGATTAGATTTAGAATGACCTAATTCTACATAGTAAAAAAATTTATGGAGGAAAAGGCCAGATAAAATATATAACACTTTAACATTTTATTTATCATTCTAAAACATCATTATAAATTTGAGATTTCAGAAGAAGATGTCATCCAAGAAAATAATTATTTTCTCTCACAAACCAGCAAATGATAAAGGTAGTATTTTTTTGTCTGTTTACTTACTTGGGTTCTCTTCCAGCTAAAATCATCTGGAAAATGCCCACGCAGGCACCCCTCTTGCCTTCCCAATATTCAGGGTTAGGATCCAGCCTCTCTAAGACATCGAAAGCTTTGGCTGAATAGTAAAATTGGCCCATCTGAATAAAAGAAAGTATTGTTGTAACACTTGTAGCCAAAATATTGCACAGAATAAAACCAAACATAAAGATAAGTATAAGAGACCTGTATAAAAACAGCTGCATGGATAACAACATCTTCAGTTAGGAAAAAGATAAATTCCAATTCCATACTAAAACATGAAGAAGGAAAATTACAACTTTCAAACATGGGTTCAAATTAAATCAGTTTACCTTCAATCATTCAGTTTCAACATAACATTCTTTGTACATATGGTTACATTGTCATTTGTCATTTCTTCCAATTATATTCTAATCCAGATGACAGACTTTGATGATTGTGATTTGAACTGAATAGTTTTCAAGTCTCCTGCATATATTCTATAGATTCTTACTGTCATTCATTTTATGCTAATTAATCAGGTTCTACCTGAGAGGGTGGTCTTTCCTTGACCTTGATAAACACTTACTCCTCCCCTTTCTAAAAGAAAAGGAACTCTCCCTCTGCCCTCCCAAAAGCCCTGAAATCCTTCCCCTAACCTCATTTTCCCTTTTAAGTAAATGCTATATTTTTCTCCTTATTCTCAGCAGCAGGACTGTGGTCTACATTATATTCATTGCATCCATTTTCTGATTCTCTTCTCTATCTACCACCTTCTGGCTAAAAATGTTCTTAAAGAATAAAACAGAACACAGCTGTCTTTTCAGTCCTCATTCAAATTCATCTAGTTGCTGATTTGACGTACTCATTCACTGGCTTTTGATAAAATAGGAACAAGAAAAGCTTTCTATTTTCTTCTAGATGTTTTTCTTTCCCCTCTGATCATTCTTTGTCTCTTCCACTGTCTTTTCTATTTTTCTACTCCTGAAATATTTGTGCTCCACATGATTCCTCACTACATTTACTTAATGTACTTAATTTCAATTTCTCCCATATTCTGCTGCTGCTGCTGTTGTTACTACTAATATTACCAATTATTGTTGATTTCTAAAACTACATCTCCGGTCCTGACTTCTCACAGGAACACCTGAGCTCCAGGCTACACTGGTACTTTCCCACATGTATTATCTCTACCTGGGAGCTCCAAAGATATTTAACTAATTTCTTCTTTTATGTTTTCTTTCTCTCTGCCTGCAATTCATTATCAGCATTGCCACCCACCAAGTCATGTCAAACTATTTTCAAGTTTCCTAGGCTTGAAAACTTTTTACATTGATGGTGTTTCTCACTTTTTTTTTTTTACATTTTGAAATGACCTACTGTTGATTATTTTAACACTAGATTTTCTTTACCTAATATTTCCCTGTTTTTTGGATAGGAAGAGATATTCTAAAATAGGAATCCTCAGAATTTGAGGTGAATTCTTTTTTAGTATATGAGCTGAGCCCCAAACTACTCCTTCTTATCTTTTTAACTCCCTACATACACACACAGCTTGTCCTTTACTAAATCTGCTTTTTAATTCTCTTTTTTTGGTTCCTTTGTCTTTCTTGTCTACCATTTGCATCTTGGTATTCCCCAAGGTTTGGTTTGCAACCCCCTACTCTCCTTATGTAACTTCCTTCCTGGGTATTCTCATTTTTTGGGGGGCTTCAATTGTTATTTAAATGTTGATAACTCCCAATCTATGTCTTTAGATGTTAGGTTTTCTTGAGCTTCGGAACCAAATTTCCAACTACGAGATGAATATTTCTGCCTGAAAGGTAATTAAAGGTTTGCATTCTTTAGAAATCTAAAACCTCCTCTCTATATACATATAAATCTGAAATGTTGCCTATCTCTGAGGTCAGTTTATTCATAAAACATATGATACTTCTGCTATCACTGTTAGAACTTCTTCCCCATAGACTAAATTCAGTCTCTGCCCCTCTTTTACCTACTATTTAGCCAATGCAACAATGTGATGCTGATCTTCAATTTTCCTTTTAGTTTAACTCAGACTCACTTTGTAGCAGTCATTAGCAATGAGCTGTAAGAGGCTAAAGGACTCGCCAGAGGTTTCCATCTTGAGATAAAGTTCCCAGGCTAGTCTTGGTTTCTTATTCATGATATCTACAAAAAGAAAACATGATTTATGCCTTTTAAATGTATAAGAAATACACTTCTGAATCATGCTATTCTATGGATTTGGTTCTACCTTTCAAATACACGAAGTAATGGTAGAATACTTCTTACATGAAAATTTATAATGTTGGTATTAAACTGGTTTCCCTCCTGAATTCTACCATACTTGAAATATGTAGGTTAGGATTTTACAAAATTATGTCTTTTGATATGGGGCTGATTTCCAGTAGTTCCCATTTTGTTCATGTACTTGAAAGAGTACGTCCATCATTCATTCAATTCTACTCAGCCTCATTAAGAATACATGACTGCTAAAACTTTCCTGTGACCATAAAACCTCATTGAACATTTTAAATCTGAATGAAATAGAGAGAGAGAAAGAAAGAGGGGAAGGGGGAGGAGAAGGGAAGGGGAGGGGAGAGGAGGGAGGGAAAGGAAGGGAAGGGGGTATGAGAGGAAAAGAGAGAGAGGGAAACTGGAAGCGATATAATAGATAAATATGTTTTTGAGATTTTGTTACTTTTCAGGCCTATACCATAGTGAAAATGTAAACTTAGTATAATAGTATCATCTCACAAAGGACACTGCAAAATGAGAATCTGCAAATTTAAACAGGGTTAAAGGAAGAACTTAGTGTCTTTTAGGACTAGAAATCTGTAAGTGTGCTTGGTATGGTAGAACTAATCATAGGGCAAATAAACAATGCACGCCTATGCTACCCTTAGTAAGTAGCATTAATGCTTAATTTCAGTGTTCACTTATTTTCCAGACCAAGTGAAATGAAATATAAAACACTCAAAGTAATTCCCATCCAGAAAATTATACAACAAAGACAAAAATAGGAGATTTCTCTTTAATACTTAAAAAGAAGACTTACAGCACCGAGCTAACCAACTGAGATAAATGTAATCATTTTTCATTTTCTCACTCTGGATCAGGAGGAACACCTTCAAAAACAAGGAAGAAAGAAAATAAAAATATCCATTAGGAGCTTGCATTCAAGAGATGATTAATGTAGCCTTATAAATGATTAAATTCTAAACAGGTTGCTCAGAAAAGTAACAAATTACTTATCTAATATTACTGGAATAGGAAGTATTCCAAATAAAATCACAGGCTTAGCACAGCCAACACACAAACTTTGAAAGTGTTTTGACCATCTTTGGTGAAAATCTTTTTAGGTAACTTTTGTTGCATTTTAATATAAAACCTAAACATTCTCTTGGCAAAAAATGCAAACTAAAAGGAAGGATATGAAAAAAACACAACATCCCCCTTTTCACTGCCCAGCTCTAGTCTCATGAGGTAACCAATATTTATTTCATATCTATATATCCTTTAAGAATCTTTAATACGTTTTCAAACAAACATTTTTCACATAAATGGAATTACAAATTTATCTTAACTAGAGGTTACTGAGCATTATTTAACTTCTTATTAAATGAGAATCATCACTATGACCATCCATTACTGTTAAATAATAAGACAATTTCTACAATTGCTTTTAAGATTTTATTTCCTCCTCTCCTGTCAGTTGCTCCCTTTTACTTCCTTCATTGTATCAGCTAATTAATGCCTGCTTTTTCTACACTGTAAACTCAATGAAATCAGGGATTATGTCTGTCTTGTTCATGGTTATACATAGTGCCAGCACATAGTAAATGCTTGACTTATTTAATAAATCTATTTCTTCTTTAGAATCAGATTGCAGGAGCACTCTTTAAACATGTGTGAGATTAGGAAATCCAACAAAATAAGGTTAAGCTTTATATTTTATTAAGAGTAAATCAATGCAGAAGAAGTATTCAAGGGCTTAGCTTCCACAGTAATGTACTTGGCTTTAGAAGCAAGTTTTTTGTGATAGTAATATGGGATATTCAGAGTCTTTTTTATGCTTTCTTCTGAGATGAAGCTATATTTTCAATGCTGAGGGTACTGACAAGCAAAGTGTTAGAAATCATAGAAGATAATGGCACATTCTACATTCTCTCTGAGTCAGCTCTATACTTCTTTGCCAGTATCAAAGAATAAAATATTTTTTTCACTCTTTGCAACAAACAAAAGCAGTAGCATTTTCCTCTATAGAAATCTTTTCAAATAATTCTTTGAATATACATTCTAAAATGCATATGAAACTACTTTAATGAAAATACCACTAATAATACAGACACTTCCTTAAATTGAAAGCTTCATTATGATAGGGAGTCCATTAGAGCCCATGGGAATATGTTATGATAACAGTAGAGTATAGAAAATAACATTACCTTTATGTTAACTTTGTAAGTTGTTCAGAAGTACTCAAGAACTATAAAAGAGGTCTTTAGGCTTATTTAAACATACACATTTAATTTTATGCTTTGTAACACACCTCTAAAAGTCTGAATAGTTGTCTTGAGCAATATCCTTTATAAAAAACTATTTTTATAAAGTATTGAGTATATACAAAAGGGTACAGACATGATAAAGAGAAAGAAGCAATGAACAAATGTGTACGAGGCAATAAATTTAAGAAAAGGACTTCATCATTACTTTTGAAGTCTTTGCTATGTGCCTTCTCAATGCCATCATCACATTCTTTGCCCCTCTCAGAAATAACCATCTGAATTGCATGTTAAAATTCCTTTATTTTCTCTATACTTTACCATATTTGCATAATAAACTACAACCTTTAGTTTTGTGTACTTGAACTTTACATATATAAATCATACTACAGGTATTCTCCTGCAACTTTTTTCTGGCCAATATTATGTCACTGAGATTTAATGGTTGATATACTTATGTATTCGTTCAACAAAAATTAATTGAATTATTACTATGTGCTAGGCATTTGGGATATAGAGTAAAAAACAGACAAAAATCCCTGCTCTTAGAAAGATGAAATTATAGCTAGAGGAGACACCCAATAAAAAAAATTAAGTATATTACATACAACAAAAGGGGATATGTACAATGATAAAAAAGAAAATAAGTAGTATAAGGGAGATAAGCAGGATTGTGTGTATAAAAGGGCAAGCTATAGTATCCAATAAGCTTGTTAAAATAAGTCTCAATGAAGAAATGAGATTCACTGATATTGTGTGTAGCTGTAATTCATTCATTTTCACTGTTGTATAGTATTCCACTCTACACACCAAACACAATTTATCTGTCTATTTATGGCTAATGGACATGGGGATTATTTAAAGATTTATACTATTGCAAATATTTCTCCTATAAACATTCTTGTACATGTCTCCTAATTCACAGGTGAAAGAAACTTTCTCTAGGAAGGAAATTGTTAGATTACAGGATGATGATACCTTGAATTTTTAATATATTATGCTCAATTACTTAAGATGGTTATATGAATTTATATTTCTACTAGTTAGGAGTTCCAGTTGCTCTACAAGGCTTGTTTTTATTAGACTTTAAATTTTTGTTTACAAATCTGAAACATATAAAATGATACCTCTGTACCATTAATTTGTCTTTATTTGATTATGAATGAAGTCGAGCATCTTTTCATGTACTTAATTGGCCATTTTCCTCTCCAGTGACTGACCTATTCAAATATTTTGCTCCTTTCTACTGGATTATTTGTCTTTTTTATCGTATTTATTTGTAAGAATTTTTATTTATTCTAGATACAAATCCTCTGTTGTTTCTATTGCAAAACTTCTCTCACTTTGTGGCTTTCACTTTCTTTACAGTGGCTTTTGACTTAGCTCTTAATTTTTAATATAGTTAAATTATTCCCTTTATAGTAAATGCTTTTTATAATTAGAAAGTCCTAATTTATTGAAGATCATAAAATTATCTGACTATATTTTCTAAAAGTTTAAAATTTTAGCCTTCATCTAAATCTTCAATCCACCTGGAATTGATTTTTGTCTATTGTGTGAAGTGGTGGTCCAAATTATTTTTTTACACATGACTAATTAATTGTTCTGGCTCCATCCATTTCCCTGGTGATCTGAAATATTAGTTGTTTCATAAATCAAGTTTTCATATAGGTGTGAGACTGTTTCTAAGCTTCATATTCTATTCTACTGAAGCTTAGGTCAATTTTTCTACCCCTCTGCCAATATCATATCTTAATTACTATAGCTTTATAATAATTCTTGATATCTGGTAGGACATGTCATACCACTTCATACCTTTTTATCAAGAATATCCTGGCTATTCTTTGCACTTTGTCCTCCCACATAAATTTTAGAATAATCTTATCAAGATCATACACCCAAAAGGAAAAGCAAAACAGACAAAAAAAAAATCAGTGAAAACATTAGATCAAGATGATGGAGTGAGGCTCTCCAGGGCTCCTTCCTCCCCAGAAGCTTTGAACAACAAAAAAGAACTAGCAGAACCATCTTTCTCAAAGCTCTAGAAAACAGTTAAAGGGTTTCAGTAATAAGGTGCACACCAAACAAAGAAAAGGCAACTTAAAAATGGTAGGATTTTATGGCACCCTTGCTGGTTCCATGCCCACCCCTGTCCCCTGAGAAGATTGGTATAAAGCCAGCTTGTATTCTCAGTGCAGGTCCCTGATCCCAGGATGGAGAGAGCAGAGTAAATCTCATGCACATACTGAGTGCATGCATTTCTGTGCCAATCTTTCTGGTAGCAGCAAAAAGCACTGAACCAGAATATCTATCACAGGCTTATGGTCCCATAATGTGACCTGAGCATAGAAGCAGCTTAAAAGAGCTATCCTATAGAACATATAGTAGGAGAACAATCAAATTGCAGCAGCCTGGGACAAAAGACTGATTTCTGTGGGACATATGGTGTGGCACCCAGGACCAAGAAGGATGCGGTTTCCTAGGAAAAAGGGGGCATTACAATCTGTGTAAGGGGGAAATTCCTAGGTTCATGCACACACAGGACAAGAAACATGGCCAGAAAAGAAATGGGGAGGATCCTATGCTTTTGCCTTGGGCTATCCTCTATACTTATTGTTTAGGAAGGTCAAGCTCTGAAGGAAAGCACTCAGACAGGCCAATCTGCAAAGACTGGGAAAGACATTTTTTCTTTTTTGTTGTTGTTGGCTGCTGGAATTCAAAGAAATCTCTGTCATAAACTAGCCAGATACAAGCTGAAGACTTGTATCAGTGTCTAAATTCCAGAGATAACAAATTAAAAATTCAAAATATCCAGATTTCAACAGAAGATTACAAAACATACAAAGAAACAGGAAATGATGGTCCAGGTAAAGGAGCAGAATAAAGCAGGAGAAATGATCAATGATGAAGACCAGAGCTTGGACAGACCACACACAGACTTAAAAAAAAACAAAAGGACCTAAATATGCTAAAAAGCTATCAGTAAATGACAGTTGAACATACACAGAATAACAATAAAGAAATGGAAATTATGAAAAGGAAGCGCTTGGAGATGAAGACCAACTGAAATTAAAAATTCTCTAGAGGGGTTCAATAGCAAATTGGAGCTGACAGAAGAAAGAATCAATGAACCTGAAGATAAGACAACTGGGATCACTCAGTCTGAGAAACAGAAAGAAGGAATGAATAAAAGTGAACAAAACCTGAGAAACCTGTGTGAGAAAATCAAGACTGCCAATATATCCATTGTGTAAGTCCCAGATTGACAAGAGAGAGGGGTAGAAAGAAAATCCAAGAAAGAAAAAAAAAATGGCTGAAAATTTCCCAAATTTAACAGACACAAGTATACACATCCAAAAAGCTCAACGAACTCCAAACAGGATCTATGACCAACTGATTTTGTCCCCCACATATGGATTTTATTGTATCTTTAAAATATCACAAAGAGGTATGGCATTTTGTTGTTTCCATAGCTGGACAGCTCTTAGATTGTACTCATCAGCTTATTGAAATGTTCCTTTTTCAAACACATAGATACCATCCAAAATATTTAATACATTTGTTTTTAAATGACTTCTGGGTACTTTTTTTTTGCACAGGCAGGCACCAGGAATCAAACCCGCATCTCCACCATGGCACACAGAATTCTACCACTAAGCCACTGCTGCAGCGACCTAATACATTTGTTTTTAACTGCTGTGGCTTGAGGACTCAACGCAGTTGAAATTTTTTTTTTTACATTTTAAAAAATTTTTAGAAAAAATATAGCAACAAACACAAACATCTTAACTTATGATCACTCCATTCTACATATATAATCAGTAATCACAATATTCATCACATAGTTGCATATTCATCATCATGATCATTTCTTAGAACATTTGCATCAATTCAGAAAAAGAAATAAAAAGACAACAGAAAAAAATTCATATATACTATATCCCTTACTCCTCCCTTTCATTGATCACTAGCATTTCAATCTAAATTTATTTTAACATTTGTTCCCCCTATTATTTATTTTTATTCCATATGTTTTACTCATCTGTTGATAAGGTAGATAAAAGAGGCATCAGACACAAGGTTTTCACAATCACATATCACATTGTGTAAGCTGTATCATTATACAATCATCTTCAAGAAACATGGCTGCTGGAACACAGCTCTACATTTTCAGGCAGCTCCCTCCAGCCTCTCTATTACATCCATTACATCTTAACTAACAAGGTGATATCTATTTAGTGCGTAAGAATAACCTCCAGGATAACCTCTCGACTCTGTTTGGAATCGCTCAGCCATTGACACTTTATTTTGTCTCTTTTTACTCTTCCCCCTTTTTGTCGAGAAGGTTTTCTCAATCTCTTGATGCTGAGTCTCAGCTCATTCTAGAATTTCTGTCCCACGTTGCCAGGAAGGTCCACATCCATGGGAGTCATGTCTCATGTAGACGGGGGAGGGCAGTGAGTTTGCTCATTGTGTTGGCTGGAGAGAAAGGCCACATCTGAGCCACAGAAGAGGTTCTCTTGGGGTGACTCTAAGGCCTAATTTTAAGTAGTCTTGACCTATCCTTTGTGGGGTTAAGTTTGATGTGAACAACCCCCAAGATTGGGGGCTCAGCCTATTGCTTTGGTTGTCCCCATTGCTTGTGAGAATATCAAGAATTCAACTTGGAGAAGCTGAATTTTCCCCCTTTCTCACCATTCCCTGAAGGGGACTTTGCAAATACTTTTTTATTCACTGTTCAAATCACTCTGGGATTTATCGGGGCATCACTCTGGACAAACTAACAAAATCTCATGCCCTACTCAAGGTTCCATGTACTTATGATGTTCAATTAAGCTGTCTACTACATAAGTTATTTTAGGAAATGCACTAGTCAAAATATAAATTTTGTACCAAATAAACATTTTTTTGTCAAAGCAGCTGAAAAGTTCAGTGTCATATCCTGCAAGAACTAACTCATTTCTCTGGGCTTGAAACACTGAACAAGCAATGCCTAGCCTCATCCAAGCCCTGAGGATATATTTTTCACTCCAGAAATTTCAGATTTGATTAAGAGACCTACTCTCTTGAATAATGACATTGATTGGGGAAGGAAGTATACACAGACCACATCTTTTAAAAGAAGCTCAGTGTCATATCCAGAAGACATCTTTTGTTGCTCAGATGTGGCCTCTCTCTCTCTAAGCCCAACTCTGTAAGTGTAACAGTTGCCCTCCCCTCTATGTGGGACATAATATCTATGGGTGAAAGTCTCCCTGGTGCCATGGGATATGACTTGTAGGGATGAACCTGGTCCTGGCACTATGGGATCAACAATGCCATCCTGACCAAAAGGGGGCAAAGAAATGTAATATAAGGTGTCAGTGGCTGAGAGAGTCGAGAGTCTTCTCTGGAGGTCACTCTTATGCAAGTTTCAGTTAGGTATTGCTACGATAACTTGCCAAAACCCAACCAAAACCATTCCTGCCAATCCTAGAAGAAAACCTAGGGTGCTATATAAGATCCTACAAAAGTTCCATGCACTAGAGTAACCTCAAGATGGGTCCCTGGACCAGATACATCCTGTAATGCAGAGGGTCAGCCTCTCCAGAACATCAACTATTTCCATCCCCCTATCCCATATTATCGACAGCCTTTCCTACATGGAAAAGGTAGGATCGGCATAGCCCAAATACCCCTAAAGAGTGGGGAAAAGGGGTGTGGACCTTCCTGGCAACGTGGGACAGAGATCTTGGAATGAACGGAGACTCAGCATCAAGGGATTGAGAAAAACCCTAGAATGAGCTGAGACTTAGCATCAAGGGATTGAGAAAACCTTCTCGACCAAAAGGGAGAAGAGGGAAATGAGACAAAGTGTCAATGGCTGACAGATTCCAAACAGAGTCGAGAGGTTATCCTGGAGGTTATTCTTATGCATCAAGTAGATATCATCTTGTTATTCAAGATGTAATGGAGAGGCTGGAGGGAACTGCCTGAAAATGTAGAGCTGTGTTCCAGTAACCATGTTTCTTGAGGATGATTGAATAATGATATAGCTGTCACAATGTGACTCTGTGATTGTGAAAACCTTGTGTCTGATGCTCCTTTTATCTAACTTGTCAACAAAGGAGTAGAACATATGGAACAAAAATAAATAATAGGGGGAACAAATGCTAAAATAAATTTAGTTTAAATGCTAGTGATCAATGAAAGCAAGGGGTAAGGGGTATGGTAGGTATAATCTTTTTTTTTTTTTTCTTTCCTGTGTTCGTTTTATTTCTTTTTCTATTGTCTTTTTATTTCTTTTTCTGAATTAATGCAAATGTTCTAAGAAATGATGAATATGCAACTAAGTGACTATATTGTGAATTACTGATTATGTATGTTTTATTTTGTTTCTTTATTTTTTTAATTAATAAATTAAAAAAAAGAGTGGGGAAAAGATCAAAGGTGATGGTGGAGTTATACATCGAAGAAAGGGTTTAACAAATGAGTATGATTGCTGAACTATTATATTGATATTTCTTTTACTTTCTAGTACCTTAGGCAGCTAGAAGTAAAAACCTAAAATTGTGGAATTGAAACCCATACCAAACTCTGAAATCTGTTCTACAACTAATTGTTTCAATGTACTTTGACATTTATTGCTTTTTTCTATATATGTTTTTATCAGAAAAAAAGAAAAAAGGAGAAGGAGGAGTATAACAAAGAAGACAGGATTTAACAAATGACTATGACTGTTGAATCATTATATCGATATTTCTTTTGGTCTCCAATGTCTTGGAGAAGCTAGAAGAAAAAATGAAAAATCATGGAACTGTAACCCATACCAAACTTTAAAATCTATTCTATAACAACTTGTTAAAATGTATTTGGAAATTTATTGCTTTTTTGTATGTATGTTATATTTCACAATTTAAAAAAGTAAAAAAAAAAAAGAACACCACAGGGCTTAGGGAAAAATGGGATTAAAGGTACAAGACTCAAAATTTCATCAGTGGCAAAACAAAATATAGAAACCTAATGAAAATGGTATTACCAGATTTTTCTTTTTTAAAGAATGGATACTATTAAATAAACAGGAAACTACAAATGTTAGCGAAGATGTGGAGAAACTGAGACACCTATGGACTGTTGGTGGGAATGTATAATGGTACAGCCAGCATGGAAGACAGTCTGGCGGTTCCTCAGAAAACTAAATATCAAGTTGCCCTATGACCTGGCAATACCACTACTCAGTATAGACCCAGAGAGCTGAAAGCCATGACACCAACAGACATTTTCACACTGATGTTCACAGCAGCATTATTCAGAATCACCTAAAGATGGAAACAATCCAAGTGCCCATCACAGATGAGTGGATTAATAATATGTGGTATATACATACAGTGGAATATTATGCAGCAGTAAGACTAAATGATGTCCTGAAGCACATGACAAGGTGGATGAACCTTGAGGACATAATGCTGAGTGAAATAAGTCAGACACAAAAGGATAGATACTGTATGATTTCACTTTTATGACCACAGTAAAGGTAAACTCAGAGGCTTATAGTACAGAATATAGGGGATCTAGAGATAACGCTGAAGGTATAGATGGCTGAATGGTTAGCTAATGAGGTTGAACTTAAATATAAGGGAACAGAAGTGAAGGTGGTTCATTAGTGGGTCTATAATTAATATTGCCAGTTGAAGGTGAACATGACTGAAAGGGGTTGTATAAACCCATGTGTCCTACCAATTAACACTACAAATATAAATAAGTTCTTGCATGAACTACTTCAAAAAAAGGTATGAATTGTGTACAACGAGTTTGCAATTTCAGGGTATAGGGGCAAAACTGCTATTGCATGCTATGGGCTATATTTAACAGGAAGACATCAACAATACCACAGCAATACCAGGGGTAAATTATGAGGGGTGGGGGACAAGTGCTAAGGGGAGGTTTGGATTTTCAGGTTGGTAAGGGTGTGTTTATTGGTTATTTTTCTCTTGGGAACAATGAGATTGTCTAAAATTGAGAGTGTTGATGAACTGTGGACTTTGGACATTATCCAGGATGTCCAATGGATGTTGGTGGCTGAAGGATACACTGAGAAGTAGAATGGCGAAAATCATGTATACATATGATTGAATATTGTGTTGCTACAAAAAGGAATGAAGTTATGTGGTATGCAATGCTGTGAATGAATCTGTGGGACATTGGGTGAGGCAAAATAAGGTAGAAAGAAAAGAGCAAATATTGTATGGTCTCATTTAGAAAATTCTTATAAGAAAATTGGAATCTAGATTGTAAGCTCTTATAGCAGTCATAAATAGTCCAGAACAGTAATTGCTATTTCTAGATTTTGAGAGGCTGTGGTTTATATGTGTAACCTGGTATTTACAGATAAGACAAAGCTGATTAGGTTGGGATTAAGGAAATTCAGAATACAGAGGTAAGGAGGACATTTCCTATATTTTAGAACTTCACCTACTCTATGAGACCAAAGGAAGAAAGGTTTATTTTGTCCAGAACCTAAATTTTCTGTAGAACATAATCTAACTCAACCTGTCTAGATAGATCATTTAAACAACCCAAATGTAGGGAACTCAGAATAAGAATGAGTGCCTGTAATCCTATACAGCTTAATGTAATGCTTGGATACATCCTAGAGTACATTAAGCAGATAATCAAAGAGTATTGGCAGAGAGATGGGGCAATATGGCAGCTTAGTAAGGTATGGAATTTATCCTCCAGAGCAGCTAGTAAATAGCCAGGAACGGTACAGAACAACTACGGGGGAACATCAGTGACCAGACACACACGTACACCAGTCTGGAACAGGTAGAATGACTGAAACCCCACACAGAACTGTAAGTCTCCCAAGCCGTGGAGGCTGGTACTCCTCTGCCATGGGCACGGCAGGTGGTTCCCTGAGGAGAAAACTGCCAATCAAGAATTCTATACCCAGAAAACTGTCTTTCAAAAAGGAGGGGAAGATTAAAATATTTTCAGACGAACAAGTACTGAGAGAATTTGTCACTGAGAGAATTTGTAACTAAGAGACTGGTTCTGCAAGAAATACTAAAGGGAGCACTAAAGGCAGATTGGAAAAGGGAGGAAAGAGAGGTCTGGAGAAGAGTGTAGAGATGAAGACTATCAGTAAAGGTAAAAAGAGAAAAAAAATTAGAAATGACATATAAAATCCAAAAGACAAAATGGTAGAAGAATGTACTGCCTTTACAGTAAAAACATTAAATGTTAATGGGTTAAACACCCCAATCAAAAGATACAGGCTGCAGACTGGATTAAAAATAGGACCCATCTATATCCTGTCTACTGGAGACTCATTTTAGATTCAAGGACAAAAACAGTTTGAAGGTGATAGTTTAGGAAAAGACATTTCATGCAAACAACAATCAGAAAAGAGCAGGAGCAGCTATACTACTATCCAACAAATTAGACTTCAAATGTAAAACAATTAAGAGAGACAAAGAAAGACACTACTTATTAATAAAAGCAACAATTCAACAAGAAGACATAACAATTATAAATATTTATGCACCAAGCCAGAGTGCTCCAAATTACATGAGGTAACCAATGACAACAATGAAGGGAGAAACAGACACCTCTACCATAATAGTTGGAGACTTCAATCCCCTGTTCTCATCAATGTATAGAACATTTAGACAGAGGATCAATAAAGAGACAGGGAATTTGAATAATAAAAGAAATTGACTAGACTTAATAGACATTTACAGAACATTACATTGCACAACAACAGAATACACATTTTTCTCAAGTGCTCAAGGATCATTCGCAAGTATAGACTATATGCTGCGTCACGAAGCAAGTCTCAAGAAATTTACAAAGGTTGAAATCATACAAAACACTTTCTCAGAGCATAATGGAATGAAGTTGGAAATCAATAACGGGCAGAGTGCCTGAAAATTCACAAATATATGGAGGCTAAACAACATACTCCTAAAAAACCAGTGGGTCAAGGAAGAAATTACAAGAGAAATCAGTAAATATTGTGAGGTAAATGAAAATGAAAACACAACATACCAAAATTTATGGGACACAGCAAAGGCAGTGCTAAGAGGGAAATTTACTGCCTTATATGCCTATATTTAAAAAGAAGAAAGAGCAAATATCAAGGAATCAACTATTCACTTGGAAGAACTAGAGAAGAACAGCAAACTAACACCAAAGGAAACAAAAGGAAAGAAATAAGTAAGATTAGAGCAGAAATAAATGAAATTGAGAAGATGAAAACAATTGAGAAAACCAACAAAACCAGAAATTGGTTCTTTGAGAAAATCAATAAAATAGATGGACACTTAACTAGGTTGACAAAAAAAAAAAGAGCGAGAGTTTGCAAATAAATAAAATCAGAAATATGAGATGAGACATAACCACTGACCTCGTAGAAATAAAGGAAGTAATGAGAGGATACTATAAGCAACTATTTGCTGATAAACTAGAGAATGTAGATGAAATGGACAATTTCCTAGAAAGGCATGAACAACCAACAATGACTTGAGAAGAAATAAAAGTTTCAGTGGCTAAGAGATTTCAAACAGAGCTGAAGATATCTTGGAGGTTATTCTTATGCATTATACAGGTATCCTTTTTTAGTCTATGGGTGTATTAGTTAGGGTTCTCTAGAGAAACAGAATCAATAGGGAACACTTGCAAATATAAAATTTATAAAAGTGTCTCATGTGACCATGGGAATGCAGAGTTCAAAATCCACAGGGCAGGCTGTGAAGCCAATGATTCTGATGGAGGGTCTGGACGAACTCCACAGAAGAGGCTCGCCAGCCGAAGCAGGAAGAGAGCCTGTCTCTTCTGAATCCTCCTTAAAAGGCTTTCAGTGATTAGATTAAGCATCACTTATTGCAGAAGACACTCCCCATGGCTGATTACAAATGGAATCAGCTATGGATGCAGCTGATGTGATCATGATTTAATTCTATGAAATGTCCTCATTGCAACAGATAGGCCAGCACTTGCCCAACCAAATAAACAGGTACCACCACTTGGCCAAGTTGACACATGAACCTGACTATAACAACGGGTATTGGAGTGGCTGGAGGGAAGTACCTGAGCTGTGTTCCAGCAGTCTTCATTCTTGAAGACGAGTGTATAAAGATATAACTTTTACAATGTGGCTATGTGATTGTGAAAACCTTGAGACTGATGCTCCTTTTATCCAGGGTATGGACAAATGAGTGAAAAAATATGGATCAAAATAAATAATTGCAGGGATAAGGGGTAAAAAAATTGGGTAGATGGAAATACGAGTGGTCAATGAGAGGGATGGGTAAGGGGTATGGTATGTGTTTCTTCTTTTTATTTTTATTTCTTTTTCTGTAGTGATGCAAAAGTTCTAAAAAATGATCATGGTGATGAATATACAACTATGAGATAATATTGTGAGCCACTGATTGTATACCATGTATGGAATGTATATGTGTGAAAAGTTGTCAATAAAAATATATATAAAAAAAGAGAATGGTTATCCTGAAGACAGAGTGGAGGATTATGGGGAATTCTCACCTTCAGTTTCATGTATTTTCAACATTTAAATCCTTTAGAGTGAACAGTTACAGTATGGGTTTGGAGTGTGTGCTGGTTTGAAGGTGTTGTATGTCCCAGAAATGGCCATGTTCTTTTAATCCATTCCTGTTGGTGTAGACCTGTTGTGGTGGGACCTTTTGGTTAGGTTGTTTCAATTGAGATGTGATCCACACATTCAAGGTGGGGTTACTAGAGTCCTTTGTGAGAAAATAAAAGACAGGAAAAGCCCAGGGAGAAAGAAGTGCCCTGGAGATGCTAAGAAAGGACACACAGAAGCTCAGAGAGGAGGACTCTGGAAGGAGCTGAAAGGAATGAAATCCTGGAGTGAAGGAACAGCATATGCCAGCCATATGCCTTGCTATCTGACAGAGAAACCCTGTATGCCAGTAGCCTTTCTTCAGAGAATTATCTTCCTCTTGATGCCAACTTGGACATTTTCACAGTCTTAGAATTGTAAACTGTAAATTAATATATCCCTATTGTAAAAACCAATCCATTTCTGAGAAGTTGCATTCTGGCAGCTTTAGTAAACCAAAACAGGATGACAAAAAGTTAATAAACTTTAAAAAAGAAAACAGCAAGCTAAAATTAAACCACTGTTTCTAGAAAAAAAGGATTGCACAGCAGCAGAAAATGGTCTGTCTTACCAAGGAGCCTTAGTAGTTTGTTAGCCCCTCACATGAGGCCACAAATTTACCCTTTAAATGCTGTCTTCAAGAGTGAAGGTAAACACAGAGAAGCAACAAGAAGATCGAAACAAGAAAGCATCAATCATGCAGCTTAAAATTTGTGTGCCCTTATGAACGACAATGCCCAGATTGTGTACTAGAAACTAATATTCTAAAAAATTGATACCATAATCATGCTGTGACTATGGAAGTTCTGTGAGAGTATGAGTATGTTAAACATGTTAACCCATTAAGTGTAAATGTAAGTATCTGAAACATATCATACAATTCTAAATCTAAAGGAAAAAAAACTATTGGCAAAGTTGCTTGAGGGATGGGAGAAAAATATATATCTATTACATTTTAGCACTGAGGAAACCCCTGATACTGTCTCAAACATTAGGGACACCCAAATCAATAGGCCAAGCCCTTGATCTTGAGGCTTACTCTTGTGAAGCTTATGTATGTAGTGGAGTAGCTTAGCCTACCTATACGTATACCTAAGACTTACTTCTGGAGGACCTCTTTTGTTGCTCAGATGTGGCCTCTCTCTCTCTTTAAGCCCAGCTTTGCAAGTGAAATCCTTGCCCTCCCCCTTATGTGGGACATGACATCCAGGGGTGAAAGTCTCTGTGGCAGCATGGGATATAACTTCCAGGATGAGCCTGGCTTTGGCACTGTGGGATCGACAAATGCCATACTGACCAAAAGTGGGGAAAGAATTGTAACAAAGAAGGTATCAGTGGCTGAGAGAGTTCAAATAGAGTCAAGAAGCTACTCTGGAGACTACTCTTCTGCAAGCTTCAGTTAGACATTGCTACCTATCAGTTTGCAATCCCCAACCAAAACCATTCCTGCCAATCCTAAAGAAAATCTAGGGTGTTATATAAGACTCTACAAAAGTTCCATGCACTAGGATTACTTTCCAGAAACCTACAACCTCCAGTTGGGTGCCTAGACCAGATAAGTCCTGAAATGCAGAGGGGCCAACCTCTCCAGAACATCAACTATTTCCGTCTCCCTATCACATATTATCGACAGCCCCTTCCAACATGAAGAAGCTAGCATGGGCATAGCCCAAATACCCCTAATGAGTGGGAGAAAGATCAAAGGTGATGGTGGAGATATACAGAGAAGGTAGGGTCTAACAAATGAGTATGAGTGCTGAATCGTTATATTGGTATTTCTTTTAGTTCTAGTGTCTTATAACCACTAGAAGTAAAAACCTAAAATTGTGGAACTGCAAATTGAACAAAACTCTGATATCTGTTCTAAACTAACTGTTGCAGTGTCCTTTGGAATTTATTCCTTTTTTGTATTTGCTATCTTTCAGAAAAAAGAAAAAAAAGTCAATTGTGATGATAAATGCACAGCTATATGATGATACTGTGAATTGTCAATTGTACACTTTGGATGATGATTACATGGTATATGAATATATAATATATATCAACAAAATTGCATTAAAATTTTAAAACTATGGATCAATGACCTAAATACAAGAGATAAAATTATAAAACTCTTAGAAGAAAACACAGGGAAATATTTCAGGATCTTGTATTAGGCAATAGAGTCTTAGATATTATAACAAAAGCATGAGCAAAGCGTTTTTGGCTTATATCAAAAGTCTAACAAAATTGGACTCCCTCAAAATAAAGAACTTCTGTGTATAAAAGGACATTACCAAGAAAGGGAAAATATACTTAACAGAATGGGAGAAAATATTTGGAAAACACATATCTGATAAGGGTTTAATTTCTAGAATATATAAAGAAATCCTACAACTCAGCAATAAGAAGAAAAATAACCCACTTTTAAAAATAGGCAAAGACAGCCTGATTGTTTTTCTCATGATCTAATTCAGATTGACAATTTAGGAAAGATACTCAAAAAATTACCAAATGATTGTGTATTGCCTAGTGTATTCTAGTAGAAGGATGAATGTCTAGTTTGTCATGAGCATTATTGTGACCTTAGTTCTGGTCATTAGGCAAGGTGGGGTCTGCATTTTTAAAATACACTATTTTCTTTATGATGAAGTAACCTGGGGACAGTATTTTGAGAATACTGAATATCCTGTTTTATAATATTCTTCTAAACTTCTTAACATCTATTGATCATCTCTGCTCTATGACAACTATTATATTTGTATTTGTATATCGCAAATTTGCTTTCCCTCCCTTCTCCCACCATTGTATTTTTTTTTACTGTCACTATACACTCATGAATCTTTTCATTCTATATGTTCTAGTCCATTATTATATTTGCTACATACAGATATCTATTAACATAAATATTATTTTCCTATTCATATTTATGTCCAAAATTAATGCAAGGTAGACTATACTTACCAATCATATTAGATTGTATTTACTGTATTTCTTCATTTTACTTCTTTTTTCTGGGTGTGTGACTGTTGTGTATGTATGCTTGTGTGTGTTATTTATTATTGAGGAAGTATTGCATAGCTATTGCTTATCATTGGAATAAACACCCATTAACTTGTCAAAAAAAAAATAGCCAAAGACAGAAACAGACATTTTTCCAAAGAGGAGATACAAATGACCAAAAAAGCACATGAATAGATGTTCAACATTATTAGTTATTAGGGAAATACACATCAAACCATAATGAGATACCATTGCACAATCACTTAGAATGGCTACTATTAAAAAAGCAGAAAATTACAAGTGTTGGAGAGGATGTGGAGACATAGGAACACTCACACAGTGCTGGTGGGAATGTAAAATGGTGGAGCCACTGTGGAAGACAGTTTAACAGTTCCTCAGAAAACAACATAAAGAATTACCATATGACTTGGCAATTCCACTTCTAGGTATATACCCCCCAAAACTGAAAAGTAGGGACTCAAAAACAACTATATGCACACCATATTCATAATGGCATTACTCACAATTGCCAAAAGATAGAAGCAACCCAAGTGTCCATAAACTGATGAATGGATAAACAAAATGTGACATATACATACAATGGGATATTATTCAGCACTAAAAAGGAACTGAAGTTACAAAATATATGACAACACAGGTGAACCCTGAAGACATTATGTTGAGTGAAATAAGCCAGACACAAAAGGACAAATATTGTATGATCTCATTATTTTGAAACAATTCGAATAAACAAACTCAGAGTTCGAACTAGAATAAAGGTTACTAGGGCTTGGGATATGGGTAGAGAATTAATTCTTAAACTGTACAGAGTTTCTATTTGGGTCATGTGCTGGTTTGAATCTTGTGTACCCCAGAAAAGCCATGTCCTTTAATCTTCATTCAATATTGCTGGGTGGGAGTTTTTTCATTGTTCCCATGGAGATGTGACCCACCCAACTGTTGGTGGTAACTTTTGATTAGATAGTTCCCAGGCAGATGTGTCTCCACCCATTCAAGGTGGGATTGCTTACTGCAGCCCTTTAAGAGGGAACCATTTTGGAAAAAGCTTTAGAGTCCATGCAGTCAGAGACCTTTGCAGATGAAGAAGGAAAATGCCCCAGGGGGAGCTTCAGGAAACAAGAAACCTGGAGAGAAAACTAGGAGATGTTGTCATGTTTGCCATGTGACTTTCCAGTTGAGAGAGAAACCCTGAACATTATCGCCTTTTTGAACCAAGGTATCTCTCCCTGGATGCCTTAGATTGGACATTTCTATAGCCTTGCTTTAATATGGACATTTTCACAGCCTTAGAACATGTAAACTAGCAACTTAATAAATGCCCCTTTTAAAAAGCCATTCCCATTTCTGGCATATCACATTCCAGCAGCTTGCAAACTAAGACAGGTTGATTGTAAAGTTTTGGTAATGGATAGTGGTGATGGCAGCAAAACATTGTGAAAGTAATTAACAGCACTGAATTATATATATGAATGTGGTTAAAAAGGGGAAATTTTATGGTGTCTAAAGGTTACTAGAATAAAAATAATAAAAAAAAAACCCACAGGACTGTACAACACAGTAAATTCTGTTGTAAATTATGGACTATAGTTAATAGTACAATTATAAAAATGTTCTTCCATGAATTGTAAAAAACACACCACATTAATGCAAGGTGTTAATAATAGGGTGGTATATGGGAATTCCATATTTTACATATTTTAGGATGATTTTTCTGTAAAACCACAACTTCAATAAAAAAATAAAAAGGAAAATAATAGATACTGTCAAGGATGCAGAAGATAAGAACCTTAGAACATTATTGATGGGAATGTAAAATGATGCAGCTGCTGTGGAAAACAGTTTGTGGTCCTTTAAAAAACATAGAAATATCATAAAGCCTGGTAATGTCACTTCTAGGTATATACCCAAAAGAACTGAAATCAGGGACTTGGGCAGATATTCATATACCAACATTCACAGCAGCATTATTCACAAAACCAAAAGGTGGAAGCAGACCAAATGTCCATCAGCAGATGAATGGGTAAACAAAATGTGGTATATAACCTGAAAAAAAAGAGTAAAGTTCTGATACATGCTACAATATGAATGAACACTGAAAACATGCTGAGTGAATAAATCGGACACAAAGCAATAGATATTATGTTATTCCCCTTACATGCAACAGTTAGAACATACAAATTCATAGAGACAGTAAGTAGACTACAGGTTATGGGTGAAGGGGGGAGAATGGGCAGGTAATACATAATGGGTGCAGGGTTTCTGTCTGTGTTGATGAGAAAGTTCTGGCAATGAATGATGGCAAGGGCAGCACAACACTGTGAATGTAATTCATTGCACTGAATGATATGCTTGGGAGTGGTTGAGATGGGAAAGTTCATATTGTATATATGTTTCCACAATTAAAAAAAAAGAGAGACTTAGACCAAGGAGACAATGAGAACTAAATGCAACATATGATCCTGAAAAGGATCTAATTATAGAGAAAAGGCCCAGAAGGACATTATTGGGACATATGAAATATTGGAATATAGACTATAAGCTTTATATCAATGCTAAATTTCTTGAACTTGATTGATAACTGTATTTAAGGTGGTTACATAAGTGAATATTCGTTTTTAAGAAATACACATGGAAATATTAAGTGCTCAAGGAGTATGAAGTATATAACCTATTCTAATTATAGAGCTATATAGGTAGATGGGTAGACAGATGGATAAATAGAATGATATGGCAAAATGTGACAAAAGGTTAAAAGTTGGTGGATCTGGGTATCAGGGTGGGAGGTATGTTGGAGTTCTCTGTATGGGTTTTTATTTTTTATTTTCACCACTGTCCTAGAAGTTTGAAATTATTTCCAAATTAAAAATAATTATTAAAGAAAAAAATAAAACAGGTACCCACCTCTTCACCCTCACTGGTATTGCCTGTTGCTGCTTTGGCTTGTGCATAATTAAAATTAAAGATGTCATCATTATAGAAGTAACTCTGAAAAACAGCCCAAAACAGATCACACTGAGTAAGAATACATAAAATATAAAAACATCAGTTATAAAAGATGGAATTAGCTGATGACGCTAATGCCACCATAGAAAAAGGCCAGCTCTCCAAGCATCTTATCTTCTCTGACATGTTATACAGTATTTCAGTAACTTAAAAATTCTATACTAACCTTAAATGAGTTGAGGTAAATCAAGACATCATCAAATTGCTTAAGCAGGAAGAAACAGGAAGCCATGCACTGCCTCCCTGGTATTGTGTCTGAAACAGAGAGGAAACAAACAAACAAACACACAAAGTGTAAATTCATGGAACGGAAAGTTCTCTTTAGTTGAATTTAGAGCTATTTTATAATTTAGAGATAGGAATACATTCAAAGACATTGTTCTAGATTCTGAAATGACAGATTCTGTTTAGCAGACCAAAACCCAGCACAGTGGAGGTCAGTATACCTGAGAGTGACCAGTATTCTCTCTGGGCACATCACATCTCCAGGAAAATAATCTAATCAAGTTTCCTACCTGCAGTGCTGAATAGGGATTAAAAGAAATGCAGGGTGGCAGGGTGGGCCATGCTAGCTCAGCAGGCAGAGTTCTCGCCTACCATGCCGGAGACCAGGGTTCAATTCCTGGTGCCTGCCCATGTTAAAGAAAAAAAAAGGCAAATGGCTGCTTCCATAAGTTGGAATCAGAATTAAAACATGGCTTTTCTGGGGTACATAATTCTTTAAAACTGGCACAATTCTATTATAAACTCAGTGTACAAGATTCATACTTCTGAAGTAGCTCATGCAGGAACTTATTTATATTTGTAGTATAAGTTGGTGGTATACACGGCTCTATACAACTCCTTTCAATTATGTTCACCTTCAATATGGCAATTTTACTTATATTACTTGACTCACTAACGAACTGTCTTCACTTCTATCTATTCCCTTTCATTTAAGTTCAACATCATTACCTAACTGTTCACTCATCTCTAGGTTCCATCTATCTCTCATCCCCTACATTCTGTATTACAAGCTTCTGAGTTCACCTTTATCATGGTCATAAAAGCAAAATCATACATTATCCATCCTTTTGTGTTTGACTTATTTCGCTCAATATTATGTCCTCAAGTTTCATGCACTTTGTCATGTGCTTCAGAACGTTAGTCTTACTGCTACATAATATTCCACCATATGTACATACGACATATTGTTAATCTACTTGTCTGTTGATGGGCACTGGGATAGTTTCCATCTTTTGCTGATTGTGAATATTGCTGCTATGAACATCAGGGTGCAAATGTTTACTTGTGTTACTGCTTTCAGCTCTTCTGGGTATATACCCAGTAGTGGTATTGCCAGGTCATAGGGCAACTTGATTTTAGTTTTCTGAGGAACTGCCAGACTGCCTTCCATAGTGGCTGTAACATTACACTCTCCTACCAGCAGTGCATCGGTGTCTCAATTTCTCCACATCCTGTACAACATTTGTAGTTTCTTGTTTGTTTAAAAAAGAATAGCAGCCATTCTTTTTTTTCCCCCTCCCCTTCATCAATCACAGCATTTCAATCTACTAAATTTAACATTTGTTCCCCCTATTATTAATTTTTAATAATATGTTTTATTGTCCGTCGATAAGGCAGACAAAAGGAGCATCAGACACAAGGCTCTCACAACCACACAGTCACACTGCGACAGCCATATCATCATACAATTATCTTCAAGAAGCATGGATACCGGAGCACAGCTCCACATTTTCAGGCAGTTCCCTCCAGCCTCTCCATTACATCTTAACTGAACAGGTGATATCTATTTAGTGTGTAAGAATAACCTCCAGGATAACCTCTTGACTCTGTTTGGCATCTCTCAGCCATTGATACTTTATTTTGTCTCATTTCACTCTTCCCCCTTTTGGTTGAGAACATTTTCTGAATCCCTTGAAGCTGAGTTCTAGCTCATTCCTGGATTTCTGTCCCATGTTGCCCCTAGGAGTCATGTCCCACATAGAGAGGGGGAGGGCAGTGAGTTTGCTTGCTGTGTCAGCCAAAGGAGAGAGGCCACATCTGAGCAACAAAAGAGTTTCTCTTGGGGGTGACTCTTAGGCCTAATTTTAAGTAGGCTTAGCCTATCCTTTGCGGAATTAAGTTTCATATGAACAAACCCCAGAATTGGAGGCTAGGCCTATTGCTTTGGCTGTACCCACGGCCTGTGAGAATATCAAGAATTCTCCACTTGAAGAAGGTGAATTTTCCCCCTTTCTCACCATTCCCTCTAGGGGACTCTGCAAATACTTCCCTATTCACTGTTCAAATCGCTCTGGGATTTACCTGTGCACCACTCTGGTCAAACCTACAAAATCTTATGCCCTACACAAGGTTCCAAGTACTATGGTGTTTGATTAAGCTGTCTACATAAGTTATATTAGGAAATGCACTAGTTAAAATATAAATTTTGTACCAAATAAACATTTTTGCTTGTCTCACACATACATTAAAGTTTTACAATATTAATTACCATCTATTTTCAACACCCTGCATTATTGACATTCCTTTGTTCTTCCTCATGCAGAAACATTTTAAAATTTGCACATTTAGTCACTCTCATTATACACTCTAGGCATTCCTAGGTTATACATTCTCAGTCTTTATCATCTGTCTTTCCTTCTGATTTCATTTGTGCCCCCAGGCCTCTTCCTTCTATTATTCCCACATTCAGCTTCATTCAGTGTTCTAACATTGTATTACAGTTAGGCAGTATTGTGCTATATCTATTTCTGAATTTTTACAATCAGTCCTGTTGCACAGTCTGTATCCTTTCCGCTCCAATTACCCAATATCTACCATATTTCTATCTCTTGATGGTCTCTGTTACCAACTGAAATTCTCCAAGTTCATTCACTAATGTCAGTTCATATTAGTGAGACCATATAGTATTTGTCCTTTTGTTTCTGGCTAATCTCACTCAGCATAATGTCCTTAAGGTCCATCCATGTTGTTACATGCTTCATGACTTTATTCTGTCTTACAGCTGCATAATATTCCATTGTATGTATATACCACAGCTTGCTTAGCCACTTGTCTGTTGATGGACATTTTGGCTATTTCCATCTCTTGGCAATTGTAAATAATGCAACAGCAGCCATTCTTACAGGTGTGAGGTGGTATGTTATTATAGTCTTGATCTGCACCTCCCTTATAGCTAATGAAAATGAGCATCTCTTCATTCTTCATGTACTTTTTAGCCATCAGTATTTGCTCTTCAGAAAAATGTCTATTCATATCTAGCCCATTTTATAATCGGGTTATTTTTTTCTTTTGTTGTTGAGTTGTATGACTTCTTTATGTATAAAGGATATCACACTTTTATATGATATGTGATTTCCAAATATTTTCTCCCATTGAGATGGTTGCCTCTTCACCTTTTAGACAAAGTCTTCTGATGTGCAAAAGCACTTGATTTTGAGGAGTTCCCATGTATTTTTTCTTTTGTTGTTTGTGCTTTGGGTGTAATGTTTAGGAAGCTACCTCCTATTACTAGGTCTTGAAGATGCTTTCTTACATTTTCTTCTAGGAGTTTTATGGTACTGGTTCTTTTTTTTATTTTTATACAGTTTTATTCACACATCATGTAATGCAACCTAAGTAAATAGACATCCTTTAACCACCATAATCTATATGAAGACATTTCCTTTTCTTCTACAAATAATTCATACCTCCCTACCCCTGCTTGCTGACATTTAGTTTCAGCATAATGCTTGTGTTACACTCAGTAGTGCCTGCTCCTTTGTAAGGAACTAAGGGTTAATACACCTTCTCTCTTATTCAATTCACAGTCTATAGGGCAGAGAAGCAAAACCAGAGGTGTGGACATGGAGAAGGTAAAGGATGGTTCATGTAAAAGGACTTGGGCTCTGTAAAGAGCTTGTTAGAACATAAATTAATGGGCTCCAAACTGGTAAAGCTGGGTGGCACCCCAATGACTAGATATTGGAATCACCTTGAGATTAAAATATACTGGTGGCTGAGCCCTACAGCCAAAGGTTCTGATACTACATTTATCTAGAGTATGACTAGGGCAATTTTTTTTTTTTTTTTTTACAATTCCACAATATTAGATTTTTATTTCTAGCTGCTCAAAGGTACTGGAGACTAAAAGAAATATTAGTAAAATAATTCAGCACTAATTTGTTAAACCCAACTTTCTCTGATTAACTCCACCATCACCTCTGATCTTTTTCACACTCTGTAGGGGCATTTGGGCTATGCCCATTCTAACTTTTTTTTTTTTTTAATTTTTTTTGTTGTGTAGTATAACATATACAAAGCAAAGAAATAAAAAAGCAATAGTTTGCAAAGCACTCTTTAACAAATGGTTACAGGACAAGTCCCAGAGTTTGTCATGGGCTACCATATGATCCTGTCATATTTTTCCTTCCAGCTGCTCCAGAATATAGGAAGCTAGAGGGTTTAAATACATTTTTATCATCACAATCAACTTTTTTCCTTCTTTTTTTGTGAAAAATAACATATATACAAAAAAGCTATAAATTTCAAAGCATAGCACCACAATTAGTTGTAGAACATATTTCAGACTTTGACATGGGTTATAATTTCACAATTTGAG
>PVIY010024551.1:0-37911 GCA_004026745.1 Myrmecophaga tridactyla
CCTTCTCTATGAATAAGAAATGAGTATATGGTGTTTTGTTTTCTGCAATTCCCCTATCATGACAGACTAGACATAGGACATGGATTTCAGCTCCACGGCAGAAGGGTGCAGATAATAAATCATCTTGCATTTCTGGGATGGAAGACAGGCTCCTCTGGGATTTTGTGATGTGGAATCTATGGGCAGCACTTTGGATGCTAGGCTTGTCTGGCCGATGGGGAATAAATGGGAACATCAGTGTGCAACCATATCCTGCTGTGCAGGGCGTGGGGATTGCTCAGAGGCTAGAGTTCCAAAGTGGCTTCAGTCAAGTGCCTGCTAGATTTGTACTGTCTCACAAGCAAGATTTTAGGATCCTCAGTGCTACAGAAGGTTTTACAATCTTTGGGTGTCAGGAAAAGCCATTTAACTTCTTAACGTCTCAGTTTCCTCAACTATAAAATGGGGATAAAAGCTTCCTTGACTGCTTCACAGGATCATGTGGAGAATCAAATATAATAATAAAAGTGAAAATGCTTTGGACAGCCAGGGAGAGCTATACAGCATTGCTATTAAAATCCGTGGTATAAGGTAAAATTCTAGAGCTTTTATGCATCATTTCTCAAATAGCCCATCTGTTAGCAATTATTTCCTCACACTCCTTAGGTTTGAATTTTGTGGTGCTGCTTTATTGTTTTGATAAGTTACAGCAATTAATTCTAAATTTTTAGGTCTGCTGGATTCTCCAAAATTGGAGTATGGCAGGGAAGGGAAGGCAATGAATTCATCTATGCATGGTCTTAACACACTTGTTTGCAGGGATGATTGTCTCTAGGATACGGCGAGAGCGTTTCTCAATATTCATGGTGAAATAGCACCACCGTGTGGATTCCGCACTTATTGCTCTTCACTAACTATGCCTCTTGACTTCTTTATACAATATTGGTAAATAAATATGAGATAATCTATTTTTTTAAATAAAAATTCACCTCTCTATATCTACCTGTGTAAAATATATGAAAGTAGCAGAAATTAAAGGAAAGCCCAAGGAATACCCCTCAGATGTGTTTGTGAAAGGAGTAAATTATCTGTTCACCCCTGGCATGTATATGCTTGGAGAATGTGGGTGATTGCATCACCTTTGTGATGATGATACCTTAAAAAAATGCCTTTGGCTAGGATGTCCCCCCCTCCCAATCATCTGACAAAAATATATGGATAAGTGTGTATATTTCACAAGATACATTTTACTTAAGGGGAGGGAGGTGAAGCATATAATGTAATATACACTTAAAAAATTAGAATCAAATTTTAAAAAGTGTCCTTAGCCACACTCATCGATCCTTGAATTAATCAAGCAATTCAAGGTAGAAGCACTATTGAGAATGATGTGACAAACCTGCATTGGATCTATATTAAGTGGAAGAACGAAGATATATTTCTTGGGGAGAATATCACTGTAAGAGAGGGTTAGCTCTCTTTGTATGGGCTATGGATGACAACCACAATAATAACTCACCAAGTGCTGATTTAGCAATGCCTGTGCAGAGCATTTTACCAGCATTATTGCATTTAATAATTGGGATGTGATTCAATCATGGTCCTTTGAAAGTGATATTGAAATTAAAAACAACAACAGCAATCAGAAACATTCCAGCTAAGAACTAAGCATCTGCCTGCAGCGCTAGAGGCTCCATAGTGTTTCATGCTTTGGGTGGTTGATGCCCTCTGGTGGCTATTAGAATTTGCAAATTTAACAGGTTAAATTTTAACAGACCAGGTTTATTCCATTGCACAGCTTCATATATTCAAAGTTTAGGGTAAAATACACAGTGTAATGATATGCCCCCACTTGTCATGTGCTTTTCAGGGCTTCCCCTAAGTTTCACATCGGTGCCAGTATCCAGTGTTTGATTGTGAAGAACACAACTATGCCCGTTGAGTGCAGAGTTCAAAGCGCTTGCAGCCACTGAAGGACACCAATGAAAAATTTAAGTCCTGTAAAACTTTTGGTAAGGGTGAATTATAAATTTGATTTTGTTTCTTTCTGAAACAAAGAAAGAAACACCGTAAGTTACAGGAGTCACAGGATCCATAATCCACGAACTAACCAGTCATTAAAAGAGAAACACCAGTTACTGGACTATTTGGACACGAAGAAAAAAATTGGTCTCCTGCCTTACAGGCTTATAGTGGGCAGAGGAAGAAGTAAGAGTAAGGAGATGAGATGTATTTGCTGGTGAACACTTTTAACCAGAGCTCAAAGAAGACAACTTATCGTTAGTCAGTCCTTAATCTCTCAGAAGTTTTACATATCCTTTCTTAGTAGTGCCCCTTTTCTGTCTGCCCTGATGCAAACCCCAATTTACCCTCTCCTTAGAGAGCCTCAAGCATTTTCCACTCCTTTCCTTTCATACTCTGCTCAATGGAATGGGTCTATTAGTCTTTTTCATGTTCATGTGTAAATTATTACTAATACAATTATGCCTGCACTTAGGGTATTTGGGATTTACTTCTTGTTTTCTCAGACTGACAGCTGGGCAAGTGGATTTCATACATTTTGTTTACAAAAGTGGTTCCATTTCACCTGGAAACAACTTTAGTATCTCCTGGAACTCCTCGCTGTATTTACAAATTCTCCTTTGGCTGTAGAGATCACAAGTGAATCGTGTCTGATTAAATCACGGCAGCTTTATTTAGTGCATCTTGGGTGCCATCTCCCATGTGTTATATGTTAGCATTGCTTATTTCTTATAGTCTTTGCCCACTAACACTCAGGTTAGGGTCTATTATGATCCCATCATCTTTTAAATCAAGCTTCAAACAAGTCATTCATTCTCCTTGGCTGTCGGTGTCATTTTCTCCACACGCCCCCACTTTTAAGTGTTCAGCATTTAGCATCCAAGTTTACACATCAAAAACACATCGCGCAATGACAGACATGACGTCCTAACCCAGGGTAATAAATGGACTATTCATCTCACCAACATCTTGGCCACAGAAGGAGACTTGAAAGGAAAATAAACAAAGTTGTGAGTTTGTGTAGGTGGAACCCTCCAGATTTCCTTCCCCAGACAGCACAAGAAAATTAGGCCAAATCCCCATAAAAATGTAGATACTGACATTCTTTGATTCTGTCCTACACATAGGATAGGAAAGCAACGTTGAGTCTGTTAAGTTTCACACACTAGGTAATGGATGGACCAAGTCAAAGTCCAGGGATTCTCACTGGAACCAATGTTCCTTCTAGTTATTTTTGGTCAAGGTCTAAAAGCAACAAACTTGACAAGTGGAAACACATGGACCAAGGTCAGTGATTCCGTGGGGAGGAATCAGCTCGGCCAGTAGCCCACTGACCCTCTCTTCTCACTTGGTCCACCTGATGCCATCCCATCTCTGCCGTGTCACCTCCCCTCCCAAATGCACCACAGGCAGTGAGGCTCCATCACTGCTGCCCCTCTAGAAGAATCCATGCACTGAGCTGGTTGATCCTCCCGAGAAACAGAGCCCTATTAAGGTCACAGGTTTTCTGACAAAGAAGCTGGCAAAAGTGCAATTAGATTTGGTGAGAAGTTCAAGCTGTGGTAGGCTCCCTCATGAATTATGTTTATAAATGGCATCTACATGGTATATCTGTATTGTCCAATGGATACCCTGGCAATATTTTAGGCAAGTTTTCTGTCTTTCAATTTTTTCCTTAATATAATTTCATCCCAGTTCCTTTGAGCATGGAGGTTTGCCACCTTCAAGATGGTTTGACCTGTTTCCAATATAGAATGTCATTGTTTGATTCATGCAAGACTTCTTGAATATGATTTCCTTTTCTGGTATAATGACTGCTACTTTTTGCTAACTTTGAGTTTGCACTTGCTTGAAAAACTTTGCCTATAATTTCCTTTAAATTTTTAAAAAAGATTTGTACTGAAGTGTAATGTACATACAGAAATGAGAATGCATAGCTTGATGACTTTCCTGCAGCAAATACTCCAGTGTAACCGGTACCCCAGACCAAGAAATGGCAGATCAGCTGGATCCCACAAGGGTCCTGCAAGCCCGCTCCCATGTCGCAACCCCACAGCAAAGATACATGTTAACTTGACTTCGAACACCATAGGTTAGTTTTGCCTGTTTTTGCACTTTACATAAATGGAATCATATAGCTTGTACTCCTTTGCATTTGACTTCTTTCATTTATCATTTTGCTTACGATATTTATTTATGTGTTTACATGAAGGTATGACCCACCTATTCTCATTGCTGAACAGAAGTTCAGTGTATGAATGTGCCACAATGTGTTCATTTTACTGCTGGTGTGTTCCCTGTTTGGGGCTATTGCGTAGCACTTATGTCTGCCTTTGGTGCACACGTATTCGTTTCTGTTTGATGTAAAACTAGGATTGGAATTGCTGGATAATGAGGTATGCTGATCAGTAGATAGTGCCGAACAGCTTTATAAAGCAGCTGCAACAGTTTCACTCCCGACAGCAACGGATGCAAGCTGTAGTTGCTCCACATCCGCTCCAAAACTTGGTGTTGTCAGTCTTTCTCCTTTTACTGTACGCGGTGGTATCTCACGGTGGTGTCTATTTCAATGTCCTTGATGACTAATGATATTAAATACCTTTTTTATATGCTTATTTATCACGTGGATATCCTTTTATTTCTGAAGTGGTTGTTGCAGACCTTTTCCCATTTTTCTATTAGGTTGTATCTTTCTTTATTTTTAATTTATAGAAATTCTTTATATATTCTCCAGATAAGTCTTTTGTCGAATATGCATGTTGCAGATACTCTGTGATTTGCCTTTTCACTCTTGAATGTCTTATGACGAACATAAGACATTCTTAATGTCTAACGATGAACATTAGACATTCTTAATTTTAGTGATTTACAATTATGTTTTTTCCCCTTTATGGTTAGTGCTTTTTTGCAGCCCCAAGGTCATGGAGATTTTCCTCTAATTTTTTTTAACCCAAGGATTAATATACAATTACCCAGCACCATTTATTGAAAGGTCTCTACTTTCCCCTACTGCACTGAAGCATCTCTTTTGTCATAAATCAAGAGTGTTCTGGAGTCTCTGTTCTGTGCCACTGGTCTATTTATTTATCCTTAATCTTTTGTCTGTATTTTATTTTTAAGTTCTGCATCTTTTTGGTTTAGACATATCCCTTATTAGCAGCATATAACTAGATTTATGTCTTTTTAACCCATTTTGAAAAGATTTCTTTTGAGAAAAGGGTTTTACTAAGCCACACATGTGTACTTTTATAGCTGATTTGTTTTCCCTAGTTTTATGCACTCAGTTTTGATTTATTTCATGTTTCCTTTATTTTCATTGCTTTATCTTAATATTTTAAAATATTGAAAAGCTATGTTATTCTAATTATTAAGATAAGTAAATTCATAGACAATCTCCTTGGTTCTCAACTCAGTTGCAGTTGCTTTGTGTTATTTTTCAGACCTTTAATGTTTTATATGTTGACCCTCATTCTCTGCCTGCAGAACTATCCATCATCTTTCATTGGCCTCATCATTTTCTCCCTTCCCCTGCCCCTTCGAGAGATTCTTTCACTTTACAGATTTCTTGTCTTAAACATCATCTTGCTCTTGAATACTTTCTTGTAGATTTTGTTTTTGTTATTGTAGATTTAGTTTTCTGTTCGGTTTAGTTTCTTAGTCTCTGGGCCAAGAGGCAGCCCAAAAGGGAGAAAAAAGCCTTCTTCTGCCTTTTTTTTTGGGGGGGGGGGTGGCTGGCAGGTTTGTCCTGTGTTGCTTGAAAACCCTCTGGGCTTCATTGGCCTTGTGTTTTCAGTCCAGCTTCATGATCTTTATAAATGAATGGAAATTCTTCCCAGATTTTGGCAACAATTAGACTTTTTTTTTTTTTGCCATGGGCAGGCACTGGGACTTGAACCCAGGTCTCCGGCGTAACAACTAGACTTTTAGTTTTGGGTTTTGGTGCTGTGTGTGTTGGTCTCATCTCTCTGTGAAGGGAGAGAGCTGCTGGTGAGGCCGTGAGAGAGGGATCCTCCCCTACTCCCCACAGGAGAGGTGCCAGGCCCTCCCTCCACACTGCATATGCTGCATCCTACTAATGAGCTCCCCAAATATATATTTTAAATTGTAATTAAAAAACTGTAAACTTAGTTCTAAAAGGGCATTCATGTGTTAGTAATCCTCTCAGCCTTGATCCTCATTCATTCTTTACAAACCATCCGGTGTCATTCTCTCACCTTCGTAAAAGCCTCCAAGTCTTGGATCTTCCATTAGTTGGGTGACCTTGTCCGTCATTTACTGGCTGAGGATCTTGGTTTACTCAATCCAGGCAGTGAGGTGATTGTATTAAAATGTATCTCTAAGATTCCTTCCGATATAAGAGCCCATGTTTCTAAGAAATGCCATGCAGAGTTAAGTTCATACTTTACGTTACAAAAATGGGCACAAAACAAAAACTTGCTTGCAGAGATCAGTTTTTAGCATTAACAAGTTTTCCTTCTTAAGGTGTCTTTCATGGACCTTTGCCTGGAAGCTGCTGGCATTGTATCAATAAGCGCTCGTCCGTGACAAGGATACCCTGCCATTTCTTCCTGTTGACTAGGCCGGTAGACTTAGTGCACCAGCATTAGGCACACTCATTTAACCCCTTTGAAATTGCCCCCTCACAAGGCTTTGGCTGAGAACAGTGTGCAGTTATTAAGTTAAACCCCATGTGTGAGGGCAAACATGATCCTACAGGGGGCTGAGAGGAACCTTTTACATTCTCTGAAAGTATTCTGAAGAAAAGAAAATGAAATAATATTCAGCTACTTTCAGGAGCTTTGAATATTGATGGATATGATAGATAGATAGATAGATAGATAGATAGATAGATAGATAGATAGATAGATAGATATAGCTATAGATAGATAATAGAATCATCTATCAAGTGTGGCAAATGTCAAAAGATGGTGAATTTGGATATTTGGGTGGGGTACATGTTAGATTCCTCTGTATGGGTTTTGTATTATCTTTGCAACTGTTCTGTAAGTTTGAAATTATTTCAAAGTAAAAAGCTTTTTCAAAGAGATAATAGAGACTTCAATAATGCTAGAAAACATGGAGTCATGATCTCTATCCTCTTTCATGTACAAAGAATTTTCGTATTGCTTTTCCTATTATTCTACCTGAGAAGAGAGCCACTTCCATGTAGAGTTTTGTTTCCTTGTTTAAATCAAAACCAGTCCCTTTATAAGAGTATCACCTTAAGAACACTCTAATGAGTAGATGGATCATCACACAAAGCAAAAATATCCAGATAAAAATAAAATAAAATAAAGTCTGAATATTTTATCTCTGCACTACTGATCCTCAGCCCTCAGCAACAGCTACATAACTGGTAGAGAGCTGACCTCTCTATTTGACTGCTTGGAGTTGTGTGGATGGCCCTTGCATACATGTGCAAGATGGCATTGGAATGGCAGTATGTTTTGCTGTTTCAGTGACTTGCTATAAAATAAAATTGTTTTAAACATTAAAAAAAATGGCAAAATGTTTGAACGTACAGCCTCTGAAAATTTTTTCAGAACCTACTATGACAATATTTTATCATCAAAAAACACTATTTCCATCCTGTAAAACATCATTTTTACCTAAAATGAAGCAAAGTTTAATCCTCAGGAAAGTGGGGTTAGCACAGGCGTGTGGTATTTTAGTACCAGAAATTCTTGGAAATGACCTGTCAGATTTATAAAACAGTTTCACCAGTGAATTAAGAGGGAGGCAAAATGAAACATGTCCAACACTCTACTCAGGCTGCATTCATCTTGCATTTTAAATGAAAGGCAGGTGTTGCTCTGGATCCAGGTGAGGCGGTGGTCATAAAATATAGATTAATCTCCTTGAAAATTGCAGAGCCTATGGCCATTTACATCAAAGGCAGTGTAGGGCATACACTGATTCTCCGCCAAGCTACTGACACCCAGGGGTCAGAAGATTTTTAAAACATGAAAAGTTGGTGAGGAAAAGTTTCAAACAAGAGGCCTCTGTTTTGTGGGATTTTTTTAAAGAAAGCAAATTATGATTTAAGGCAATTTAAAAATAACCAGAAAAAGTAGCATTAACAGAAAGGTAGTCATAAAATCTGTCAGCAAGACTTGTTGCTTCCTAAACAAACAGATTGTTGAGTCTTTGGGTTAGGTGGGGATCTTAGACATTATCTAGTCCAATCTCTTTGTTTAATGTTCATTTGGGTGGCAAGCATTTACTGAGCCTTCCTATGCACTAGGTAGAGGGGGAAACTGAGTCCTAGAGGAGTTACGTGCTGTCTCCAACATCATACAGAATATATTAGGTAACATATTACCCCACAACTTGGCAGCCTAAGGCAACATACATTTCTCATTTCGCAGTGTCTATGGGTCAGGAATCTGGAGACAGCTTAGTTGGGCCCTCTGCTTCAGGGCCTCTCACAGGCCACAATCAAGATGTCAGCCAGGGATGGAGTTTCATCTGAAGGTTTAACTGGGGGAAGAATCTTCTTCCAAGCTCATTTATGTAGTTGGCAGAATTCAGTTCCTTGTAGGCTGTTAAAGTGAAGACTTTATTCCTTGCTGGCTGTTGGCTGAAGTCCACCCTCATTTTTTACCTCATGGGCTTCTCCAACATGGAGAAGTCTGCTTCATCAAAACCAGTAAGACAAAGAGTCTGCTAGCAGTAGAGCAATCATCACTCTACGGGATTCGTCTCCTCCGTTCCTGTTTTAAACCACTTATATTAGGGTGACCAAACAATTTATCATCTGCACCAGGACATTTTTGCAAATCAAAGGGGCACTGTTAATGATCAGAAATTATAGAAGTTAACCAGGACTGTCCCTGGTAAACTTGGCCATATGGTTCCCCTACATCTATCCATGATAAAAGAACAACCCTCCCCTGTGGAATAAGCTTGGGTGGTCAAGGAGGAAAGAAAGACATGGAACTAACTCTGACCACTGGGGAGTCACAGATCTGCAGCCTGATAACCCTCCCGTCTGTATCTAAGTGGGCTTCTGGGGGCGTCTTTTCATGAGTTCGAGGACCTCTGGAAACACTCAGAGATTCTCGGTGCTCTTGACTCACCTTCTCTGCTTGCCACTTTTCATTTTCCTCCCTACTGATTTACTGAACAGGTATGAGGTACACAGGCCTCTTTCATGGTTTTATGATAGTTCTGCTATTCTTCACCTCTTTCATTTTGTTTCATTTTTAATTTTCCAGACGCAGTTATGCAGGATAGATGGCAAAACTGGCCAATGACTAACTTTTGGACAAATGAGTCATTTCTTGATATAACACTAGCAGCGTGTTTTCAATGGAAAATGAGTATTAAAAGAAGAATAGCAATTGACAGCTTAACAGACAATGACATTTCAGACTTTTATTTTTAAATAAGCATTTGGTGAAATTCTGGACTCATTTAATGCTCATGCAATATACTTCCAAGTAAAGTACATAGTAGACATTCATGGAACTATATGTTGCATAATTAAAGGCAGCAAGCATTTGGACATATTTGTTGAAGTGCAGGGAAATAACTGCCTGCAAATCAAGCATTTCTTCAGTAACAATAGCTGTTGAAATTAATACTTTCATTGGGAAACAAAGGCTGGTAAAACATTTACTTTGATTGAAGGGACACACTCATTGCTCAACTACTTACTACTTTAAACACAGTTCTAAATATGGAAATCATTTTTCTATGCACGTGGCATCAATTAAAAGTGAGGTCTAGGAAAATTTCTCCTGTGAAACAATTTCCAGGAGTAGAGGCTCTACATGATCAGCCTGTCCTCTGGTGGCTTTTTAGGAAACAACACCCTCTCTGTGTCTAAGCTTTCCATGGGGGCAGTCTTTCAGTTGTTTTCCAGTAACTCAAACAAAAGAACCCATGATAATCTTCACAGTTCCTACAAAGCTACTCCACCTTTTTACCCACTTGACCATCTCCTTGTACATGAGAAAATGTATGCATGTCTGCATATCTGTGTGTGATGTCTGTGTGCATGTATGAATATATATGTATGCATTTATGCACATGCATAAATGTATGCATGTATGTATATGCACATGCATATACCTAGTATAATATTTCAAACTTTACAAAAAGGCATACAATGAAATGCACATATCACTGCGAGTCCATTATTCACAATTTCTTATTCGTGCTCCAGAATTTTCTGTGTATATGCAAGCATATACATATTTGCATATACATATTCTTCTCTTTTTTTACACAAATGAGAGAATATTATCATGCTTAAAAAAATTAACAGTATACTCTGAAGCACCTTGCAAGTCGGTATTTATTTGCTGATGTACTTCATTAGTTTTACCAGTGCCCCAGGCATTGCACTAATGGATGTACCATATTTAATGTAGACAGTTCTGATCATTTAGGTTGTTTTTTGTTATTAAAAACTTGCTGCTGTGAACATCCTTTTCTTTATTCATGAATGCAAGTATATTTATAGTTAAATTCCTGGAAGTGGATTTGCTGGATAAAAGGATATACATGGGTATATATATTTCATTCCATCTAATATTGCCACACTAATTGAGTCTATTTACATTCATATATCTTCAAATACAGAGCTGACTCATATTTCCATCTACAGAGAATAAAAATACTGTTTCCCTTCATCTTCACCAAAATTGTGTCTCACCAGACGAGTACTCATTGCCTATCTCCCAAGTGAAAACCTGTTTATTTCTCATTTGATTTTCTTTAATTATATTCAAGTATCTTTTCAACTATTTGTATCCTGTTTATATTATATTTTCTGCAAACTGTATGCTCTCATCTTCCTTGCCCATTTTTCTATGGGATCGATTGTTGGGTTCCTCCCCCTTTGCAATTTGAAAGTTCCACCAGCTTTGGGTGGAGCTGTACATTTAAAGAGCCTTATCCCAAATCCTGGATCAAAGGTTCTACAGAAACAATCTAACCACTATAACATTCTTTGATATGATTTTTATTACCCTTTAGCTGGTATAGTTCTGGGCTTTTAAAAACACACAAGGCTAGTCTTTTATAGAATGGATTTCAATTTTTAATGTCAGTTCTTAAGATGGCCTCACTTCCATCTTTCTCTCCATGATGCAACGGTGCTTGGCCTCAGCAGCCAGCACACTGTTTCTAGGCAGGCATTCACTCTGCCTGGTTCTGGTTTTCATTGGCTTTCTCTGGATTGCTGTCAAACACTGTAGCAATAATAAAAATAATTCCGCGCCTCACTTTGAAGTGTTAAAGTTGAGGGTCACTTGGAAAGGCTGACTTTACATGGCCAACGTGGGACGGACTTATGAAACCCGGTCACGTGGGTCTGCCTTGCTCTAGCTAATGTGACTCTTCAGAGACACTGTGTAAACAGAATATATTTACCCATTCTTTTGATTTATATTTTCTTAAAGGCCATGATTTACATTCCAGTTCTCTGTCCCTCCTTAAGTTGCTTTCTGAGAAATGCAAAACCTGTGGGGAGAAAGAACTGTTTTCCAGGAGATTGTCAGTGTAACCCCATTAGCATCAGCGGAGGGCGGGGCTCCCCAGTCCTAACCCAGCCAAATGCCTGCAGGGTAATGGATTATCTTCCTCTCAGTGGACTCCATGGGAGTTATTCTCAATGGTTTATGCTTTCTGGCCGGGAAATACTCCCTGCAGACGAGAGGGGAGAGTTCTTCCTGCGCTCTCCAGCAGAGGTCTGCTGGAAATGAAGCTGGCTCACAAAGGGCAAACCCCACATACTGTAAAGAGGAGATCAAGAGCATGGCTGGCACTAAATAGCTACTCAAAACAAAAGTCTCCAACTGTTCGAAGTTTTCAGAAACAGAGAGTGAGTTCTAGTTGCTTTAGCCCTAGGGTATATTTGAAAAAGGAGTCTTGGAACACCGCCACCCCCACCCCCACCCCTGAAATGCCCAGATTTTAGGAAGAGGAAAAGGAAACCATAATGGGAACAAAGCTATTGGTTTCACATTTGGATAAGAAAATAGGCAGGAAGGAAAAAAATACAAACTCTCCAAAGCAGACCTGTATGTTGGTCTCTGCAGAAGGCATTTTTGAGTTGTAACCAAAACTGTCTTTGACCGCTTCAAAATATTTCCTTGACAACCAGTAATTGTATTGTGTTTGAGTTTAGGTATCTATAACATCTCTTCTGATGAAACGAGTGATAGATAAGCTTAGGGAATGAATAATGTTAATCTTTTTGGAAAATCAGCGAGAAAATCTTTGAATGGAACCCAAAGGAGCAAAAGAGCTTCCTAAAAGCTCGTCGGGGTGGAGTTGCTTCTGGATCGCAAATCCTGGATGAGGAAATGTTGGAAGATTGAACGCCGTAACCCAGTGCACTTTTGACCAATGCAACTTCCTCACGTAATATTTCTCCGGTTGTTTCACAGCGTTTAAAGTCCAAAAGGTTAGCAAACACTTAAATTACTGGTCACATTAAGCTTTTGTTTCGTGATACCGGACTCCAGGGAGGGTTACGGTTGTGGACTTGAGTTGACAAAAGGCAGATTCAGGGAATTATTTATTTTGCTCTTTTTTCCATCTGGGGCTGCACATTAATTGAATGGATTCATTTGGTGCCATTTTCACTCCCTTTAGAATTTTGGTCAGGAAAATTAAGAATCATAATTCTAATATCTCACACAGTCCCTGAGTAATGGCAGCATGCTTTATTGCTCTGACCTTTCCCATTTTTAAACTTTTGATTTGCTGTGTTCTTTTCTCCTCTTTCTTGCAGTTTACTTATTATGATTATTAATGAGGAAGCAAGAAAATGACCATTTGGTCAAACTTTAGGGAATGGAGTATAATAAATGGTTTCTGTCTAGGATCTAACATTTACCCCTAAATACAGTAATTATTAGGTTGCCTGATGATATGCTGAATTTTACAAGGTTCTTATTAGGGAAAGGAAAAGAGCGTAATAAATTCACTAATGTGGGTAATGACTGGTATGGAAATTGAAAATGGTTCAAAATTAGCCCACTCTTTTTTTCCATCTTCTAAATGCCTCTGGGTTCTCATGTTATTCCTCATATAACTACGCTTGCTTTTCTTTCATTTCAAATACTTCTGCGTTGCCAAGAAGTTCTAGAATTATTTGCAATTAAGCACTTTCTGGTCTTATGTGGGCATCACCGACAAATCAAACTGAATGTGAGGAAAAAATACACTAAACGAGCATCAGTGGTTTGATTTACAAAGTGCATGTAGCCCTCTCTGTGTTACTCGGTGTTAAGTTCCACCGGGCAACTCTGGAACTGGGAGGCACTGGTGAGAGGAAACTGCCAGCATTACCACCGGGCACCCAGTACTGACTGAGGCAGGGTCGAACAGCAGGGTTTTCTCCCCTTCTGTGTGATAAAAAGGCAATATCATAGTAAATGCAGAACTTTCTATGCATTTCTATGCAGAACTTTCAAAGAAGCCAAAAGGCACAAGGGGAAGGGGGACACAGTGGAGACTGGGCAGGGAAAGGATAAAGGAAAATTTTCTGTCCTATGGTTTAATGGATATCTGAGGTCTGAGTCTTCGATATATGCACTGCTCTTTTCTACCTTTCAGGCATCGATAAAATACATCTTTGGGATAAATCCCATGACATTCAAAACCGTAGTCATTTTCTGAGGATAAAACTGAAAATAGTGTGATTGAAAGTAGACATAAATGTACCCAAATCTCTCTTCCACTTTCCTTCTGCAGGTGTTTGAAATCCCATTCCTCACTAGACTTTTTTTCCCCCCTTTTTTTAAGCTGAATTGAAATTAGGGTAGGGTAGTGAGAAGGATGAAATTCCAGCTCTAAAAAACAAAAACAAATAAACAAAAGAAACCACCAAAGCAAGAAAACTTTTAGTAGGCGATGAAAAGAAGGAAGGTGTTTAACCTGATAAATGTTACATGCCCGGAAACCAAAAACAAACATCACACAGAGTAGTGACACGTTTAAGTATTCAAATTAAAAGTGGAAAAAAGGAAAGAATGCTCACTATTGCCATATAGCTCAATACTATGTTAGGGAGTTTTTCATGTAATAATAAAAGAGAAAGAATTAGAAGTATAAGGAGAATAAAAGGAAGAAACAAAGCAGTCACAATTTGCAGATATGACTGTTCACTTAAAAAATGCGAGTCTACTAAGATGAATTAAGTGGTCAGATTCCAGATCAACTACAAGAACTAATGGCATTTATATACACGGCTGTATTGGTAAAAAGGATCTCATTAAATATAGCAAGTCAAACCATAAAACAAATGCCTAGGTATAAACCTGACAAAAATGTGTAAGACTTTAAAAAAGAAAATTATGAAATTTTACTGAAATACACATACAAAAACTCAAAGAAAAATGTAGCATGTTCCAGAATGGGGAAAAAAAAACTGTAATTATGCCAGTTCTGCCCCAAATTAATCTTTAATATTCAACAAAATTCTCATCAGGATGTTGTCATGAGACTGAATAGGAAGGTTATAAAAATGTGGAAGCAAAAATATGGAGGAATTGATAAGAAATCTTTGAAAAATTAGAAAAAAGGAAAAAAATTTCTCATTAGCTATGAATATACTATAAAGATAAAATAAAATCAATAGATATTTTTAGAGAATGATCAATGGAGTAGAATAAATAGAAAGTATGCAAATAATTCCATGTGTGCATAGGAATTTTTTAAGTTATAGTATTTCAAATGAGTAGAGAAAATACTTTATTCACTAAATGGTGCTGGGATAATTGTTGTTAGGAAACAATAAAGCTAGGCTCCCACTTCACACAGTGCCCCTAAGTCAATTCCAGATGACTACAGCTGTTAAATACGAAAACAAACCCCAAGATATACTGGAAAAATATATAGGGGATTTTATCATCATAATCTTGGGTCAGGAAAGACCTTAATAAAGGGAAGTACCTGAAATTATAGAGCTGTGATCCAAGTAGCCTTGTTTCTTGAAGATGATTTATGAAGATATAACATTTGCAATGTGATTGTGTGATTGTGAAAATCTTGTGTCTGATGCTCCCTTTATCCAGGATGTGGACAGATAAGTAAAAAATATGGATTAAAAAAATAAACAAATAATAGGGGAAAAAAGTTTAAAATATATTGGGTAGATAGAAATACTAGTGGTCAATGAGAAGGAGGGCTAAGGATATGGGATGTGTGAGTTTTTTCTTTTTTCTTTTTATTTCTTTTTCTGAAGTGATGCAAATGTTCTAAAAATGATCATGGTGATGGATATATAACTATGTGATGATATTGTGAGCCATTGATTGTACACCATGTATAGAATGTTTGTATGTTAAGAATGTTTGTGCTTGTATGTTGTTTTATCAATAAAAATTTTTTTTAAGTGGGAAATTCATGTAAAAAAAGAAAGGAAAGCCTTAAAAAGCTAGATACAAAACTCAACTCTCTAGTTAAAACACAATAAAACAAAAATATTCTGTGTAATAAAAGATATATTTAGTTATATAACAATAAAGTTATATAACAATCTGGGAGGAAATAGCTAAATAATATGTAATAGGCAATGAATTAATATTCAAAATTTATAAATCAAGCCTAAGAATAAATAAGAAATGATTAACAAACTATCAGAAAAATGGACACAGGATAATGAATAATTAATTCATCCCAGAATTACTATAAAGAGCCAATAAACTTAAGAATTCTAAGTCTCATTAGTAACTAAGTCAAATGAGGAAATTTCACCCATCATTGGTAATAATTGAAAGGTTTTATATGTCAAGGATTGTCAGATATGGAGAAAATGATACTGATAGTCTTACATGTTTTGGGTGACACCGTAAATTGGTGAAGGCTTTTTGTAAGGCAATTTACTAGCATTTATCAAAATTAAAAGTTCGTTATATGTTTAACCTGGTGTGATAGTTGGATCCAGGGGCCAACTGGGCCAGGTGATGGTGCCCAGTTGTTCCACTGCTGTGGACTTGAGTCATCAGCATGTGAATTTTATCTGTAGCTGATTTTATCTGTGGTCAGCTAAGGGGAGTGCTTTCAGTAATGAGTGACATTTAATTTAACTAGCTGGAGGCTTAAAAGGAGAAGTCAGAAGAGAGAGAAGCAGCTCAGCACAGCTCAGAACTCAGTGCCAATATAGACCCAGATGTTTGGAGACGCAGACAGGAAGCGCCCCGGGGAAAGCCATTTGAAACAGAAGCCGGGAGAGAAGGCCAGCAGACGTTGCAACATGACTCCCCATGTGACAGAGAAACCCAGATGAAAGCTAGCTGCCTCTGAAGAACTGTAAATTTATAACTAAATAAATCCCCTTTATAAAAGCCAATCCATTTCGTTGTACTACATTCTGGCAGCTTTAGCAAACTAAAACACATCTTCTAGTGATCTCACCTAGAGAAATGCTCACACATGCACAAAGATGTATGGGCAGGTCTGTACACGGCTGTTTGGAACAGTCTATGTAAGTACCAAATTTTGGAAGCACTCTAAATGCAAAACAGGGAAGTGGTTATGGTATATGCAGGCTTTGGAATGGTATACAATCACTAATAAAAAAGTAGATCTGTGCTAATATGCAAAGATTTTCAAAATAGTGTTAAGTAAAAAAAAACGAGTGTATAAGTATACAGTATAACCCCAGTAAGGTAAATAGAAGAAAATAGAGAAATTGATATGGATAGATATCAACACATATATTAACAGAGAGAGAGAGAGTATTTGGAGAGTATATACCAAAATGTTGAGAACAGTTGTTTCTGGGAAGGAAGTGGAAATGGAGCAAGGCAGAGGGAAGAGTAGTAAATAATGGGTGAATTTTCATGTTTTGTTCTGTACATTTCTACTTGCTTGAATATTTTACTACTGTAATTAATTTGTACATCACTTGTATAACTAAAGAAAGTGACACACACACAAAAGGAAATTTTGAATTTTCATTTGAGCAAAATAGATTTTATAACTAACACTTTTGGTTGTTTTCAAAATTCTTTTCCCTACAGAGATGAGAGCAGCCCTGACTCAGTTTCTCACCTCTCTATCGCTTGCTTTCCTGAGGAACACGGATCATGGTGGTCTGATAAGAGTAATCTTACATTAGAAAATGGAGAAGTGGAGCTGGAGAAAGGACCTCCATGCTTTCTCTAAGGACGCATTCCCCGTGAAAGGGGTGGCGAAGGGGGGCGGTGCTGTAGGACGTCATTCTCCACCTCCCCTCGGGATGGGATCCCTGAGTTGTCGAGAGGGGCAGCAGCTGGTCTCACAGCGAAGTCTTCAGGATTGGCTGGGCACTGAAGCTCAGGGAATTGCACAGGTGAACAGGGCCCTCTGGAGTGGTGAAACTTCAAACTCCTCCACTGCGCAGGAGTGAACATCTTCAATCTAAACATAACACTGCCACATGCGCACCATAGTTCAAATAAGAGCAGAAATAAATGATAGCTTTGCTGGATCCAGTGTGCCCTCTAAGAGCTATTCAACTCAGATTTATGTTTCTCTAATTCAAAAGAGTTTTCTTCTCTCAGAAACCATCCCATGGAAAAGTATAGGTAGGAAGGATGAGCGCCAATGTGGAGATTCTTGAGACCCAAAAAAGTTGTCATGGGGAACAAATGTGTCTGGATTGTGGATCTTTTTGAAAGGCCTGGGCTTTGAGCTGTGATTTTTGAGGCCACGGTGGGAAAGGGGAAGGTGGGGGTAGCTAAGAGTTGCAGTGAAACAATCAGGAAGAGGGCAGGGATTGCCGGCATAAGGCAGCCTGAGGAGAGACGTGAGTTGTGAGTATGGACCAGCAAGAAGGACACACACTCAGGGAGTTAGAAGTTAGTTGAGGTCAAATGGGGATGGCTGACAGAAAGTGCTTTAACATTTGTGTGTGGTTTAAGCTGATTTTCTAAAATTTCTACTCTTTCTTCTCCACATGACAGGACATAGATAATCCAGCCACCAACTCTTAAAAGCATATAAGAATTAACGAATTCAATCTCTAATGTACTGTGAAATAGCGACACACTTTAAAAAAATGATAAATATTTTCATTTTATGAATATTATTAGAACTTTCCCTTCTTACACAGAGCAACATAGCAGTCGCCACCTCTGCAGAATCACAGGAAGTAAAATCTGCTTCCCCAATTGCTCATAAAGGAGCACGTCTTGGGTGAGGTGCCACAGCCCAAGGAGAGGGACTTTCTGGAACTCATGAAGTGGAAAACTAACCCAGTTTTACTCATTTTCTCACTTTCCTCAAAATAACAAGGAGTGGAGATAGAGAGATGTGCTAGAAAATAAATGTCTCATCAATAAATTACATGATAGATTCCAAATCCCAATCATACTCTGTAAGAATTCCCTAGCACTGATAAAATCCCATTAAATGTCTCTAAGCATTTTTACCCATTCAAAGTAGCATCACGTCATATAGAACTTTAATTGGAATAGATCATGCCCAACTAATAACTACAGACACCACTAGAGTGCCAATAAGATGCAGCTAGTCCTCGGTCACCTTTCTTCCTTTTAAAAATATTCTTATTTGTTGAAGTATAATACACATACTGTAAAGTACATGAGCCTTAAATGTACAATCCAACACATTTTAGCTGAGGGAAGCCACCCATGTAACCCCATTCAAATCAACTTATGGGCCATCCCCATCACCCATGAAGTCCGCCTCATGCTGTCATCCCGCCTTTGCACTTCCCTCAGAGGTGACCGTGATTCTGGCTTCTAACTCCATGATTCATTTTGCCTGGTTCAGAACTAAATTGAACCATGCAAAATGTTTCTACGCTCAACCAACATTCAGATGGCTATTGGAGGTAGATTCTTTTTATCATTCTGTAATATTCCATTGGGTGACTACACAACCCAATATATTGTCCATTCTATTGTCGATATACACTTAGGTTGTTTCCACTTTTGGAATTAAGCTGTTCTGACTCATCATGTACATGTCCCTTGAGGTGCATGCTTCTGTTGGGCACAAGTGTTCAGTGGAATTGCTCGGTCATAGGGTGTATGCCTGTTTAGCTTTAGCACATTCTGCCAAAAGGTTTTCCAAAGTTGGTGAGTCAATTTACACTCCTACCAACAGTATATGAGAATTCTACATCCTTGCCAATGAGAGATACTATCAGCCTGTTTTTTTAATCACTTCGTAGGTGTATAGCATCTTATTGTGGCTTTAATTTGTATTTCCCTATTGACTAATAATATTGAGAACTTTTTCATATGCTTATTAACCATTTAGATAGTCTCTCTTGTGAAGCTTCTGCACAAAAGTTCTTGCACATTTTTCTGTCATCTATTTTTCTTTATTGACATGTAGCTTATGTATTGCAAATATCTTCCTTCATTGTGGGGCTTTCCTTTTCCCTCTCTTACTGGTGTCTAGTGATGATCAAAAGTTCTTAATTTTAATGAAGTACAATTGGACAATCTTCTTTTCATGGTTAATGCTTTTTGTGTCTTGGTTGAGAAAATTTGTCTAGCCCCAAAGTCTTGAAGATACCCTCCTATATTATATTCTAGATTCTAGAAGCTTTGTTGTCTTGAATGTCACATTTACTTCTATGATCAAATTGGAATTGATTTTTGTGTGTGGTGTGAAGTAGGGATCAAGTTCATTCTCTCTATATAAATATCAAATTAATGCAGTACCATTTATTAATAAGGTTATTATTTCGCTATGACATTGCAATGACACCTTTGCTGTAAATCAAATGACAACATATACATTAGTCAACTTTCTATTCTATTTCATCAAATCAAAATTATTTGTTTTAACTGCTATAATTTTTTAAATTTTGATATCTGATAGTTTTCTTCTTTCTAAGAATGCCTGACATATCCAATATCAGGATGACCCATGGGTATGTTTTTGTTTTATTTCCATCTACTTCTTGGCATGCCTATTATTATTATTTTTTACTTCCTATTTTGAACCAATTTTAGACTTACAGAAAAGTTTCAAAAATAGTATAGAGCACTTTTATTACTCTTCTCCTAATGATAACATATTATGTAACCAGAGTACAATTATTTACAGAATCAGGAAAATTGATATTGGTCCAATACTATTCATTAAACCACATACCTTATTCGAGTATCTGCTCCAGAATCCAGGAGCACATGTTGCATTTAGTTGTTATATCTCCTTCATTTTCTTAAAGCTGTGACAGTTCCTCAGTCTTTTTTTGTTTTCTTTTAATGATTTTGAAGCTTTTGAAAAGCACTGGTCAATTATTTTATAGGACATATCTCAGTTTGGGTTTGTCTAATATTTTCTCATTTTTGGGAAGAATTCCTGGAAGTAATCTTGAGCCCTCTGGGCATCAATATGTCTTATTATTGGTGGTTCCACCTCTTATCATTTGGCTAAGGTAGTGTCTGCCAGGGTCTTCAACTTTAAAGTTTCTATTTCCCCTTTGTAAATAAGTTACTTTGAGACTAGGTAAGGATCCTATTTCTTCTCAAACTGGAAATTACCCTGGTCTAATGGGGGTGGTTTTCTGTTCCTCTTACATTTGTTAATGGGACTTCTTCTGTAAAGAACAGTTGTCCCTTCTCCCCTATTTATTTGTTTATTCAACTATTTATGTAAGTCACTCCTCATTCTCCCTCACCTCTCTAATTTGGTCAGTCTCAAAGCCCTATTTGATTTACCTCTTCAATGACTTTTTCCCATGCTCTCCTTCCCAGTCCCAATGAGAATGCCCATATTCACATCCTACCATCATTTTCCTGGACCTTTGCAGCAGCTGCCTATCTGGTTCTCAGCCCCTCATTTTGCCAGCCCAACTTCTCTAATGCCTCTTCTAGGTTGCTACCAAAGGTGATCAGCCCAATACACAGTTCAGAGTATATGAAAATCGCTTCTTGAAAAACCTCTCCACTGCTTCATGAGGGAAGTCTCCAATCCCAAGTTTGGGGTTCATTATCTGATCCCATACTATATTCTCCTCCACATATTCTTCCATTCATTATTCCATGAATCTCTGGCCTAGTCATTCTGACCTAGAACATGCCAAACAAAAGCTCCCCTCCATGCTTTGGCTCATGCTATTTTATACAATAAAATCCTATTTATCCTTTAAAACCTGGCTAAAGCGCCACCACCACCTCCTGGTGACTTTCCCTATTCCTCCTAGCTGGAATTAATTGTTGCTTCCTTTATGTTCCCATGACAGTGCTTGTAACAGTATTTAGAATTTACCTTATATAAGATTAGGAGTTAACATATATGGAATGCTTATTATATGCCAGAAATAAGTTAACAATCTTGACAGATATCATCTCATGTATACCTCCACACTCATTGAGAAAGTACTACTGATATCGCTATTTCATAGAGGTGGAATCTAGAGTGACTTGTGTGTCTTTCCTTTTTACATAAAACAAATTCATTCAAGGTAAAAAACTTACCTGATAAATTAATAGCTGCCATATCAGTGCCTTATAAATTATATCTAAATCAGTTTTGCAGAAGTAAAGAAATTCTTTAGTAGAGGACCTCCCATTGACCTGGGTATCTTACTAATGATCAATTCATTTCCTTCAGAAAACTAAAATGGGTAACATTTATTGGAGAATTATACAGTGTCCGAGCATGTGTGTATTTCACTTAATCTTTAAATAGGGGTTCTCTTATGGTCCCCATTTTACAGTTGAGAAAACTGAGATTTTAAGTAGGTGAAGTAATTTGCTCATGGTCACACAACCAGTTAAGTGGTAGAAGCTGAATTAGAATTCATGGCTTTCTGTCTCCAGAGCTAGAGCTCTTAACCTTTATGCTATCATGCCTTCTAGAGCTGATGATAATTGAAATTGGTTCCAGATTCGATATCTCAGAATACCTGTTGCAGATCACTATTTTCTCTTTGAATTCATCCTCTCCTTCTTCGCGGGGACATGGCTTCCCAGATAAAAAAAGAAATTCCCCAGTCTCCTTGGTAGTTAGGAATAGCTGTGTGACTCAAGTTTTGCTAATGAAATGTAAACTGAAGTGATTGGACTTCTTCACTTTCTCTCTCCCAGGGTTGGAAGACAGACAAAGCGATAATCCAGCTTCGTTATTTAGACGAAGAACATTTTAGGGATGCCATAATCATAAAATGGAATTAATCTAAGTCTGTCAATGATTGCGTGGGGCAGAGCTGTCCCACTACTTATTTATTTGAAAGAGAAATAAAATTCATTCTCATCTAAGCCATTGTATTTGGGGGTTCTCTTCGTTACAGCAGTTTAGCCTCTATTACCTTAATATGCCATCTATTTCTAATTGATGCCATGCATGCTTTTCTGGACAATTTGACAATATGAAGCTTCTCATCACCAGATTTTCAGAGTTGTAGACAGCTATGGACCAAGCAGGCACTTATGAATGCATCAGTAACAAACCACGTATCAATGAAAAAAATTGTAATACTAACGACACATTTAAAATGTTTTCTCATCATGCTTTATAATCCCCAATTAGAATCTCTTTCCATTGTAAACTTTGTTTCTGTAACCAATTTACTGTAATGTATATTACTTTGCAGTCCAACCACAGAGTGTTAATCTTTTTCTTCAGCTAATATTGAGAAAGCATGGAGAATTTAATGAAATAGCCAGCTGGGTGACACTGAATATATTCTCCTCAATTCTCTGCATGCAAGAAGAGGGGAATAAAACTGCCCAATCAGGGGAATAAAATTGGAAGACACCTGGCCAGAGGATAATGAGAACCACACAGCCTGGGGAAGGGAGCCTAGCTGCCGAGGACTATTCAAATACCAAAGTGTCAGAATATGAAAACTGTCCAAGGGAAAAATCATGTTTATCCCAGATGTACTATGAGCCAAGGTGGGGTCTAGTTTGAAAGGCCTAAAGAGACTTAAGTCAGCAAGAATTCCAGGTTAAGAGTCAAAAGATGAAAGCGTGAGAGCAAGAAGGAAGGGAGGGGAGGGATGGAGGTAGGGATGAAGAAAGAAAGGAAAGGAGGGTGGTGGCAAGGGATGGAGGAAAATTAGGAAGGGAAGAGAAAGATAAAGAAAAACAGGGTGGAAGAGATGAAGAAAAACAAGTTGCACAAACTGTATAGACGGATTAGTTTATGCTCCTTCCTTAGAGGTCATAGAACTTTCCTGTGGGGCCTCACTCTACAGATGCACGGCACGCCCAAAGGAAGTCTGTACAGGGATTAAATGACACAAGAATCACACTTCATTTCAAGGCTCTTCCAGCTGCTGGCAAGGCTTTTGGTGAACATTACACTTATGCAAAGTTTCATCTCCTAGGCAGGCACCTCCCTTGTATAAGTAAGAATTTATGAGTCAGAGGCAACAGAGAGTAACTTTGCTCCAAATTCTGACTTCTTTGGGGGTATTTTCCAATTGCCTAGCAGACAGGTCACAATTTATACCTTTGTAGTTAAACCTTGGGAGAGCTAAGAACTCCCACGTGAGTTTGTTTCTTTGTCCGTCAAGGAGAGTAGAGATAGACCAGATAGCCACATACCTCCCCAATGCAAAGGCAGGCGATTGGAGTAGGCCTGGGGTTTACATTTCCACAGTGGGGACCAGAGCATCAGTGGTCTCCTGATGTACCCCAGTTTCCTAATAATCTCTGCCATATTCCCCTTCTTCCTGGGAAACTTAGCCCTCTACCTTTTGTACATTTTTTTTTACCTTGGTACTTCAGCCAGTGGCACCTGGCATGGGAATTTTTAGCTACAGCAGATTTTAATGATAAATTTGCAATAATGTATACTGACTTTCCCAGGAACGTGAATATAAACTTCCATAGCTCCTCATTTTCTGAAAGGACTGTCTCTTTTCCCTTCTCTCTAATGTGAACTAATATTTCATAGATTAATGTGTTCTGGTTTAAATCACTTAGGGGTATTGTTAAGTTTGTTCTTCCAAAGGCAGCACTGCAGGAATGTTAAAGGGTAAATTTAAATATTCTTTAACAAATGACCTCTTTGAGCTGGTTTGGAGGAGGATGAAGAATAATTAAATCTTATATTCCTTACAAAGTATTAGAAGGATGAAATAATTAAAACTACCTATTAATCTAAAAGAAGAAAGAAGAAAAGAACAAATAACAGGTGGGACACATAAGAAACAAGTGGCAAGATGGTAAATTAGAGGTCAAATGTATTATAATTATATTTAACTTAAGCAGATTACAGTCTCCAGATAAAAGAAAAACCTTGCCAGTGGATACTAAAACAAAACCCAAGTGTGTATTACTTACAAGAGACTCACCTTAAATACAAATTATACAGAAAAATTGAAAATAAAAGGGTGGAAAAGGAGATAAGATCATAGGTAAAGAAAGGTAATATAGCAGTCTTATTATGAGAAAAATTGGATTTCAACACAAGAAATATTATTAGAGGTAAAGAGGGACATTTGATTATCATGTAACATTTTTAAAATCCCCAACAAAGTATTAGAAAAATGAACCCAGCAGTATATAAAAAGGATTATCCTTCACCACCACTTTGGGTTTCTTCCAGGAAACATAAGACTGGTGTAACATTTGAAAGTCAATGCAGTTCATCACATTATCAGAATAAAGGAAAACATCCATAGGATTATCTCAATAGGCACAGAAAAAACATTACATAGAATTCAACCTTCATTCATGCTAAAAATTCTTAGCAAACTTGGAGTTGAAAAGAACTTTAAAAAATTTGATAAAGACTATCTCCCCAAATAATCCACCTCAATCTTAGTATGGAAGCATTGAAAGCTTTCCCTCTGAGATAGCAAATGTGACAAGGATACCTGCTCTCATTTCTTCTTTTCAACATTATACCAAGGTTCAACAGCAAAACAACCTGGGAACTTGCGGCGACACTCTGAACCGCAGGGAAGGGTTGGAACTTTGAAGAGCAGAATCCCAAATTGGGCACCTTATTTTTGGTGAGGTCTGTAGTCTCAGAAGAGTTGTACTTCCTGACACACATGAGAAGGCACCTTAAGGCATCTCTGATAGTACCAACAATTGAAAAGCAGCTCTGGGGATCTTCTAAATGGCCTGGAAGAGGAAGCGTCCCATCCCAGAACCTTGGGCACACTCCTGAAGGGACTAAATGTGTGTGGCAGACATAAAAATATTAAATACTTATTCACGGTATTAACACTTGCCCAAATTTGAAGAAGCATTCTTTTTGGTTGTGCTAGGCTTCCAGACCTTTGTCGTACTGCAGAGTAATGGGTGAGAGGAAAATTGGAAGTAGCAGAAAGGGACTCAATCAGCAAATATAAGAAAGGTAATGCTACTACCAGAGACCAGTGAAGGAAAGCAAGAATTCTGGTGGTTGGAGGGAGGCTGATGTTTTTAGACAAGATAGAGAAAAGAGATTTGAAAAGCAGCCAAGATGAGTAGAATCTGCAGAAAAGAGTTGAGTAAGGGGGATTTTGGGAATAAGAACTCCAGTAAAGACCTAGGAATAAATTACTTTTTGAGGCCTGTAAAAGTCAGATTAGTATTTCTTTCTGTGAAAGCAAAAATTTCCAGTTTTGTTCCAGTTAGATATAGACAGTCCCCTAACTAGGATTGCCATATAAAAAAATATGGGGGCAGGCCACGGTGGCTCAGCAGGCAGAGTTCTTGCCTGCCATCCTGGAGGAGACCCAGGTTTGATTTCTGGTACCTGTCCATGAAAAAAAAAAAAGTTATGCCCTGTTAAAATTGAATTTTAGATAAAGAACAACTTTTTAAAAATATGCATTTATATTTTATATAAGCATGTCCTAAATTGCATGGGATATAGACACACATCCTAAAAAAATTTATTGTTTATCTACAATGCACTTAACTAGGTGTCCTATAATTTTGTTTGTTAAATCTTGCAGCCCTATTAATATAAGAATTACAAATGAAACTGAATAATTTGTATTACAAAGGCACCAAAAGTTATCTGTTGCAATGTCCACTTGCATTTCGAAATGTATAAATACAGATACAAATAGTTTCCTTTTAATTCATTGTGGTCAGTGTATTCCCAAATGTTGGGGTTTGTGTCGCTAATAAACTATTGAGTGAAAGGATTTCACTTTTGGTTTCAAGGCACGAAAAGAAGTGTGATCTAAAAGAAGGTTTTACAAGTGAAGAGGAAGGAGAGTTTATGGGGCCTCTGGGAACCGGGAGAGGGAAAAGGGGAAGGCGGGAAGCTCAGAGCACCCAACACAAACTTTACGGAACAGATTCTGAGCTACTCTTATTTTGTAACCATAGCAAAAATCAAACTTTCTTTAACTGTGTATTCCCCTGCTGGAGCTCATTAATTGCAGCTACTTTTCCCACCTCAGCCAACACTAAGTGCTGGTCTACAGTCACACTATTTTCTTGCTCAAACCAAAGTTACTGAAAAAAATCATCTCCCTATCATTTTAACACATGTTCTAGTTTGCTAGCTGCCAGAATGCAATATACCAGAAATGAAATGGCTTTTTAAAAGGGGAATTTAATAAGTTGGTAGTTTACAGTTCTAAGGCCAAGAAAATATCTGAGTTAAAGCAAGGCTATAGAAATGTCCAATCTAAGGCATCCAGGGAAAGATACCTTGGTTCAAGAAGGCCGATGAAGTTCAGGGTTTCTCTCTCATCTGGAAGGATGCATGGCAAGCAAGGCGTCATCTGCTAGCTTTCTCTCTGGCTTCCTGTTTCATGAAGCTCCCTGGGAGGCATCTTCCTTCTTCATGTCCAAAGCGCTGGCTGATGGACTCTGCTTCATGGTGCTGCAGCATTCTCTACTCTCTCTGAATCTCCATTCTCCAAACTGTTTCCTCTTTTATAGGACTCCAGAAACTTATCAAGACCCACCCAAATGGGTGGGGACATGTCATCACCCAATCCAGCTTAACAACCACACTTGATTAAATCACATCTCCAGGGAGATGATCTGATTACTGTTTCAAACATACAGTATTGATAGGGATTATTCTGCCTTTACAAAATGGGATTTTGATTAAAACATGGCTTTTCTAGGGGACATACATCCTTTCAAATCTGCACAACACATAAATTTCTTGTGGAAGAGACTTCTTGAGTATTGGTTTCAGTTCTGCTCTCTTTTCATTACTTTATTTCTCTTGCCTGAATATATTTCCTGCCCATATTTCATTTTTTCTTATTTCTATCCATTTTTTCCTTACTACACTCTTGAACCATGAGCATGTTCTCTTCAGTAAGAGATATCTATAAGAATATTGCCAATGTTTTGCAACTTTAATCTTTCCTTGGAAACTAATATCTCAAATTCTTTAAAAGACACATTTCTGTAAGTACACTTTTAGCATGTCCAGTGCTACTTTTTATGGCTCTACCATCTACTGGATTGAAATGTGAGTAGAGTGTGTAGTACATTCTCTGTCTTTCCATACTTTCAGAGAGAATAGAAAACTCCATTCATTCACATGACTTACAGCATATCCCAGGCACAACATCTAAATGATTGTTCAATTTGTATGGGGATATCTCCTGCAAGGAAGTCCAAATAAACAGCCTGAGAAGTCAGTGTCACCACTGAAAAGAATTTATTTAACATTCACTGGATGCGAAATGCTCAAAAGATTTGTGCTGTTTACACAGGATGAGTTATTAAATGTGTGGTCCATAGAGAGCAAAGAGAGTTTATAGCACAGCCCCAAAGACCCCCACCCCCACCCCAACCACCACCACCCTGGGAAAACTACTAGTTCATCCAGTCACCTTGTCTTAGCTTTATAAACAGAGAGCCCTGTATAAATAACACTGAAGAAATGCAAAAACATGTGGGCATTAGAGTTCCTTTAGAATAAGCACAAAAGCAACATTTTAATCTGGCTTTTTTTCCCAAACAGAGCCGAAAGGGTGGTTCATTTTCACAGTCTCTCAGCTGATGACTGGAAGCAAAACCAGATAAATAAAGTTGCATTTCACCACCTTCGTCTGAAGCAGTGGGAAGTCTGAATTATTTGTGGTTAAAGCAAGAATGGGATCACCTAAAAATGGAGTATACACAGCAATTAGAATAACTAACATGATTTCCAATGACAGTTCCCTTGGATCAGCCTTAAGGAGCAGAAGTTGGGTAAAAGACACTATTTGCAACAAACAAATAAACTCTTAGCATCTCTTCGTTAATTCTCTTAATTAGAATTTTGAACTTCATTCTTTACCTAAAAGTCTAGTGTAGTTCAGTCAATTAGAACTGAATAGGAGGTCCTGCCAGATCCAAAGCCAGAGTAATTGAGCTTCCTAGTTTTATTGCAAAGAAAGAAATATTGATGAGTGAGTCAGAGTAGAGGGCCAGGAACATCCCACATACAAGAGGCAATGTTATACTTGGAAGAGGTGACATTGCAAATGACTGCAGAGGGAGGTAGGAGAGTGTGATGATCATTAACCATGCTGAGCAATTGGTAATCCACACAAAAAAATTAAATTAGATCCCTACCTCCTACTACAGGCAAAGCTATTCCCAATAAGTTAAATTTTTAAACATGGAAACCAAAACTTCAAGACTTTTAGGACACAAATGAAGATGATATCTTTAAGAACTTGGGACAGAGATCAGTTACTTAAAGAAGGCACAAAATGTGATCCTTTTGATTTGTCTACCTCAGAGCTGTTATCAACACACACCATAAAAAGAATGAAAAGATAAGCTGCTCAATAGGAAAGTTATTTTTACCACTTGTGACAGGCAAGAGATTAACATCCTGTATTTATAATAAACCATAATAAGTCAATAAAAAAGAAATGAATAGAAATAAGAAAATAAGCAAAAGGAATAAATAGGTATTTCACTGAAGGAAAATATATATGGTGAATTAACTTGTGAAAAGATGCTCAACTTCATCAGTAATCAGGGAAATACAAATTAAAACTTTAAGGGAATGTTTTATATCAGCTAGATTGACAAAAATTTAGAAGCTGACAATATCCAGTGTTGATGAAAATATGGCTCACTAAGAATTCTCACACCCTGGTGGTGGCAATATAAATTAATATAATCTCTTTGTTCTGTGTCTAGATTCTTTTTGCATGTACATGTCCAATTATTCCAGCACCATATGCTGACAAGACTATCCTTTCCCCATTAAAAGATGGAAAAAAATTGTTAAAGATCAATTGATGTATTTATGTGAATCTATTTCTGTGTTCTCTATTCTGTTCCATTGATCCATTCGTCTATTATTTCACCAAGACCACCCTGTCTTAACCCTGTAGCTTTATAGTAAATCTTGGTATTGTCAATGCTCCAACTGTGTTCTCCTGCAATATTGTGCTACCTATTCTGGATCTTTTATCTTTCCATATAAACTTTAGAATCAGTTTGTCAATATCCACAGAATAGTTTGCTGGGAGATACAGTCACTTTGGAATAAAATCTCAAATCACCTTTGAAAACCTTATCATCCAGAAATTCCACTCTGAATTACATAGTCCCAGAGAAACACTTGGACACATGGCCCTGGGGACCCATACAAGTTCATTCAGACCACAGTTGTTCATCATCACAAAAACAGAATGGCCCAGATGTTTATGGATTGGAGAATGAATAAATGAACTGTGATATGTTTATAACAAGTGATATTGTGGAACAGTGAAAATGAATGAACTCCAGCAACACCTAAAGCATGAAAGAATTTTAGGAACATAATAACAGGGTGCAGAAGATTATATCTAATATGATATCATTTTTATCAAACTCAAATACAAGGACAAGTAAGCAAACTATTGTTTAAAGATATGTACATTAAGATACAACTATTTTTTTAAAAAAAGCAAGAAAGTGATAAACACAAAATTGTGGTTTCCTTCAGGAAGAAGGTGGAGCATATGACAGATGTAATATACTGTTCTTTCAGTTGAGTGGTGAGGTCACAGTGTATTTTATGATCATGTTTCAAAATTTATATATATGTTACATATCTTCTATTTCATATATAAAATATTTCATCATCATCATCAAAGAACCTTACAGGTCTGGGAGACATGACATCATACTTCCCTGCCCTTTTGTGAACTACAGGAACTTCATAAAAGCTCACTCTCCTTCTGCTCATTTTCTCAGAGGAATCTTTTCAGGTTCCGCCTTTGGAAGCCCATGATTCCCCCCTTCATATTTCCAGTTTACTGCTGTTCAACCTTCTCTCTGGTCATTGCTTTGGACTCTCAGTCCAGTCGATCTTCATGGGCTCAAGGATACCCACACACAATCTAGATGGCCATACCCAGTTTTCCTGAGACCTTAGCCTTGGTTTAAGCGTGAGTCCCACTGGACTGGGAGGGGAGGTTAGACAGCAAACATGAGTATGCTCACCCAGAAGGGCCAGGTGAACTGTTCTGGTGCCTGGGAACCGGGAATGCAAAGAACATGCAGACCATTTACTAATTTCTTTAGTAAATCCTTTCTCTGACTTCTTTCAAGAGTATGTACCTTATGTATTGCAGGGTTGGACAGGTTCTGTATAAGTAGGGATAAAATTAATTAAATGTTATTGTTACACACTGGGTTGGCCAAACTTGAATTCATACTATCAGGGTTCTGTGAACTATTTAAACAAAACTGATTAAGAATTTTATTACATGCTCCCAAGTTGAATTGTTCACATTAGTCATGACAGACTGAATTATTGGTTCCATTTATTTTCCCTTTCCTGGATCCACAGATTTGCCATATAACTTTGCAGTTCTTCCCACTAGAGGTGAAGTGGCCATCCATGCCCCTTGAACTGAGTTTGGTCATGTGACTTGCTTTGGCCAAAGGGTATCAGCAGATGTGATGCAAACAGAGGATTTCTTCCCCCAGCATGAGAGGGCTGTTCTGTGGGAGCTCATTGAACTGAGCCTGCAGTCTGGAGCCAAATCCAGTGGAGATCAGCAAAGCCACCCCAGCCAACAAGGAGATGCACAAGATAGAACAGATGCTTATCACTGCATGTCCCTGAGTGCTGGCAGTTGACACAGTATTATTCTGGCTCTAGGTGACCGGTACCTGGTCTAAGGATTACCACAGCCCTTCAAGGTACGTCAAGCACATAGGGACCACTTGGCTACAGTAACAATGCTTTCTACCACCACTGCCATCATCCTCCTTTATTGTCATTATTAGAAAAGCTAAGAGCTCTGGAGCAGAGTTTCTGAATTTGATTCTTGGCTCTTCTTAACAGCTGTATAACCCTGGGCGAGTCACTGTTAAAGCCTCTGTTTTCTTATCACCTTACTGTACCTACGTCTTGGGAATTGCCAGCCATGCCATCATTAAAGACTCTCAGAAATTCTATTATGAAGAAAATTTTAGATTTCTTTGTTTTCTTTGAAATTGTTTACTCTTTATATCCTCTTACTTGCAAAAAGAAAATGCATTTACTATCTCCCTGGACTCATTTCTCATGGGACATACCCCTGTAGAGCCATTGAGAACTAGTTTTCAAACGTTGCTTAGTGGTCAGCAATATAGTAAAATGCCCTTCATGCAGGAAAGTCTTTGCCTGGTTCTGAAATCTTTCCTTTCTGGCAACAACAAAACTTTATTGCCTTTTCCTCATTTTTCCGATTAGTATAAGAATGATATACAAAGTATTACTTAAAGCCACCCAATTTCAGCGTTAAGTCTTGGAACAACTTTTTACATATAAGACAGAGCTTGATCTGTTTAAAAGTGGAACGTTAAAGTGGAAATTATACTGCTTACAGAATCACCAATTTTCCTTCACTTTTTCATATCTATACACACCGTTCCAAAAGCCAAAACTCCATCTTTCTTGCCAGAGCACTAGATTCACATTCTCATATACCTGCTGAGCATTTCTGCCTGCATGTCAAACTCAAAATGTCCATAATTGAACCCATAAATCTAGTGAAACTCCTTTTCCTAATTTCTTCGGGGAAACAACTAAGTGCCAAGTGGGTCCTGGGCTAGACACCTCAAGGATATTGGTCCTTTCTCTTCCTTGTTTTGTCTCCTGAAACCAAGAAGTTGCCCTTTATACCTCTATAAATAGATTTTACCCCTTTTCTTCCCTTTACATAAGTCACCCCTTTCTACTTCTATCATGCCAGTTTGAATCAGAGGTTAGCAAACTTTATCTGTAAAGACCAGATAGTAAATATATTTGACTTTGCAGGACATATAATCTCTACTGCAACTACTCATCTCAGCCATTGTAGCTTGAAAGCAGCCATAGATAATAACTACATGAACGGGTATGGCTGTGTTCCAATAAAACTTCATTTATAAAAATAGGCTAGCTGGATACACTAAAGGACTGCAGTTTGCCAAACTCTGTCAAACTTCTTTATCTCCATAGTTAGAACTTCCATTTGTTTAGAGATTTATAGATCTGTTTGTTTAAATGCTTTGCCAGCTCCTACCCATTCTGCACTGCAAATATTATTATCTCAGTTGGCAGAGGAGGAAACTGAGGTTTGGAAGGATTAAGTGACTTCCCAGGTCCCCTGGAGAATAAGTAGCAAAGCCAGGGGTCAAGCCTAAGTTTCCTGCTAGGAAATCAAACTCTCTGCCCATGGTCTACTATCTGGACCACTGTCTCTCAATGGCCTCTCAGTCTTCTGCCTCCATCCTCAACAATTCATCCTTATAGTATGACCAGACCACTTTTCTAAGGTACAGCCCATGACATCATCCATGTCTCTGCTCAAAAGCCTTCAGAGGCTCTTTCTTTCTCCATTGGGTACAGACACCTTATCTAGTCTTCAAGACCTTCCATGACAGAGTCACAATTACTTCTCAAGCCCTAACAACCCAGCTGTCTTGGTGAAATCCTACATGTTACCCAAGACCTACTTCATATGCCAACTTTTCTATGAAGAACTTTTAGATCTACCTAACTGTCATGTGTTGGGTTCATTGCAAAACAACCTCTGAGATCGGGTTTCAGTATGCAGGGTGTGATTTAAGGAATATCCCTGCGTGTCAACACCTGGAAGGGAGGTGTCCTGGCTAATTTTATATGCCAACTTGGCTCAGTTAGGATTCTAGTTGTTTGGTCAAATGGTCAAACATTAGCCTAGATGTTGCTATGGAGTTTTTTGTTTATGAGATAAACTTTTCTGTCAGTTTACTTTGTCAGTTTACTCCTGAGTAAAGGAGATTGCCTTTAATAATTTGGATAGGACTCAACCAATAAGTTGGAGACCTTAAAAGCAAAAAACTGAGGGTTCCAAGAAGAAGAAATAATACAGACTCAAGATTTCATCATCAACTCTCACCAGAATTTCCAGCCTGTCAGCCTGCTCTACAAAACCCAGACTGGCCAGCCCCTATAGTCATGTAAGCCAACTGCCAATTCCTTAAAATCTCTCTCTCTCTCTGTTATATATACATATATTCCAGAGAGACAGAACGAGGATATATATATATATATTCTGATATATAAACTCTGATTAATAAAGGAAAGGAAGAAATCAAGAGCTGCAATGAAGACCTAACAACAGATTCAGTCAACACAAGAGGAGTTCAGGAGCTAAAATTGTCCTTAAGAACTATCCCGAGCTGAGCCAAGATGACAGACCCTTTTCTCCCATATCAGCCAGTCAGTGGATGTGGGTTGCCAAGGAAGAGAGTGACCTCGGACAAGGAAGCTCTCTATGAATTTGCGATAGTTCCTGAAGTGGCAGACAGCTGAAGGTTGTACGCAGCTGGCATTCCCAACAGCTGGGGCAACTCTTTCATTGAAAGGGGATTGTCAAAGTATCCACTGTATCAACCAGATGCTGAATTTATTCATAACTCGTTAATTCAGCATTTCTCGTTGGGCACATATTTGCATTTCCACATTTCCATAGTTCCATTATCTCGTTTGTAAGCTCCTTGAAAGACGCAGTATGGAAAGGGCACGTACTTCAGAATCCAATGTACCTGGCTAGAACCTCAGCTTTGCCTGTTACTAGTTTCATGACTCTGGGCAAACCATTTACCTGGCTGGACTTTGGTTTACTGATACAGATTGTCACATAAAATGACAAACACAAGGAGCTTGGCTCATAGAAGTGCTTGATAAATATTAGTTTCATCCCTCTTGAGGGAAGAGACTCATTTTGGCAGCCTCTAAAGCAATTCTCATAGCACCTTACACATACAAAGTACTTGATACATACTTGTTGAATCTTAGAAAACATCCTTAAATTCATTCCTCTTAGTATGAATTGTGTAGTCTGCCTTTCCCAACATGTTGGATTTAACCTAGACCATTGAAAAGAGAAATAAGTGAAAGGGAGTGAGGGGTGGGGGATCAGAAGAGGAAGGATAAAAGATCTTTTAAGGTTTCTTTGTTTATATAGGTTTGAGTGTCTGTATATGCATGAGGCTATTGAGAACACTGGGTAAACACTTCACGAGTGTCTGTTGTTGAAAATCCATCACTTAAAAACCATCTGTCTTAGGAGGTGTGGGATGGCAATAGAATCACAAAAAATTAACCAAGGCCTTTGTTCTCATAGCTGGCAGAGCTAATGACAGTTCTGGCCCTCTCCTTGAGGCTATAATCTCTTTTGCAGCGAACAGCAGTAAATGTCAACTCTAAAAGCCACCCAGTTTGACAACAAATGATTTAAGCACTGAGGGTGACAAGAAGACCATATTTTATTGAGCCGTTGGGCTGGCTCTGATGACTTTATATCAGACGGGCAAAAATGCCTACAGTAGCAGATGGGAAGTGTCAGCTTGGGAGTTCAAACTGGAAAAAAAAATCTCAGTTGCAACAAAGGGTAGGAACTGGAGCTGTTTTTTTGTATTTTGTAAAGAACTTTTAACATTCTCATGGTCCATATTCATCTAAATATTATATTGCTTTTTCCAGAATTAACAGCGATAGCATCTTAGATCCAATTTGAAATTATGATAGATTAAATCACCCACCCCAATGAAAGATGTGTTTTTAATCTTGATCTTCATCCCTGCGGGTGTGAACCCATTTGTAAAGAGGATGTTTTGAAGATGTTATTACTAGTGAAGGTGTGGCCAGATTGAATCAGCATGGATCTTAATCTTTATTCCTGGAGGCCTTATAAACAGAGGAAATTCAAATGGAGACATCAGAAAAAGCCACAGAAAGAAGCCAGGAGTCAGTGGAGTCCAGAAAAGCAGACAAAGAAATGAGATCGCCAGGTGACACGGAGGCAGATATGCAAGCCAAAGAATCCCAAGGATTGTGCAAACCAGCACGAGAATGCTACAAACCTCAGGGAGAAATGATGCTACTGATGCCTTGATTTTAGACATCAAACCTCCCAAACTGTGAGACAATGAGCCCCAGTTCTTAAATCAACAAATATTGAATACAAATAAGTACTATTTGTTGTAGCAGTCCGGGCAAACCAATCCAGGAGCAAATCATGGTTCTAGAATGCTATTGCACCTACGTTTCCACGAAACCTCTGGGGTTGGGATCAACTACTTTCTTTATTAGAAAATTAATAAAATCTTTCAACAGAAGATTATAAGATGAATTTTGCAAAAAAATGAAGTTCACAAACACATAATACCTCCTTTTTATCACTTTTGTGGCCTTGGATGCGAAACCACAGCACACAAATTGTGCACGCTGTGCCCCGCACAGTGGTGCCCAGCCAGGAGCTGAGTGGAGACTCAAGTCGTCTGTGGTCCACAGTTCAAGCTGTGTACTGCTGGGTGGCATCCACCGGGCCAGAGGCCTCTTTATAATGGAGGCGTTGTTCAAATGCATGGAAGGTAAATCATGTTCATAATTTATTTGTCTTCATTATGCTTGAACGTTCACAAAGCTCCGAGAAAAAAAGATACCCCATGGGGTGGAACAGGGAAGTGGATATGGCTATAAAAGGGCAATACGAGGGAGGCTTGTGTTTGTTGGGACTATTCTATCTCTTGCCTGCGATGGTAGATGCAAACCTACATAGGTGATAACATCTAGAATGTAATGCACACACATACACACACGAGGAAAGGAAGCTAGGGAAATCTTAATAAGATCAATGGATTGTATCAATGTCAACAATTTAGTTGAGATATTGCCCCATAGTTTTTGTAACATGTTAGCATTGGAGGCAACCGGATACGGAGTACATGGGATCTCTAGTATTTCTGACAACTGCACGTGAATCTACAATTATCTCAAAATAAAAAGTTTAATTAAAAAAAAAAAAGATACTCCTTTACAAGAGACTATGCTTTTCACAGGGTGGTCTTCTGCTTATAGCAAGCTTCAAATTTTTCAGCTAATGTGAAAAGATAAATAGCTTACCCTATTTTATTAATAATATCATGACTTGGCCAGGACTGGAGGGAAATGATTCTTGATAACTGTCTGTGTGCATTACAATGACCTTATCTCGAAGATTTTTCCATTGACATTTAAGAGAGAATATAAATACGGGCATGTGTGTTTTAAGCAAGTCCCAAGAGATAGGAGCTTGAGATTACAAATTTCCAGAAGTGTTTTAATAGTCTGTCAAACTCAGTTGACAATGTTTTATCAATTCTGGAAGCTATTTCCATAATGATAAAATTAATGGTTTAGATAGAAATGGAGAACTTCTTTGACATCTAAACACAAAAATCATCCCAGGGGTTTTGCAGATTAATCAAACTCAGCACTCCCCCTGTTAATGAAGAGAAACTGTTTCAAGAGCACACTTCTGTTTCAGAAACATCCTCAGCAGGGGAAGGAAATAATAAAGAAGGCCCAGGAAATGTTCTAGGATGTCAGATAAAAAGTGGCCCAGATTAAGCAAATATAGATACTAACTAAAATGAAGTCAAAACACATGAAGTCTTTACATCCTTAATTTAGATAAAGAACCTCAGAGGAAAGACGGTGAAGGAGGGACAGATGGATAATGGGGATTTAGAGAGCCCCCCAAATGAGGAGATGCATATTATCTCCCTTCCCTTACTCTGCACCCAACCCCTCCCCCACTCCTTTTTTTTTCTGGAGAAAATGGAATATGGTTTATTCTTATATAAACCATAAGAACTTTTGAGAAGGCATTAAGGAACCAGTTTTTAAACACTGTGTACAGCAGGGCTTTCCCTTTTGCATGTCTTAATTTACCTCCTTTTCCTCTATGCCTATTGTCTCTTTCTGATTCATTTAATGATACGCCTCCAATGCTGGAGGAAATTTTAGGATGGCTCTTTTCCCCTTCATTAGCTGCAAAGTCAAATAAATAAACCCACATGAGATAAGTTTGACACAAAATGACGTTTCTTATTTTCCCAAGCTGTTTCAGGGAGGGACAAAATCCGTCACACAGAAGTCCCCAGGTGCCCTTGTACTTCTGTAGGAAAATGGATGGTTTCATTTATTATTGGTGAATATTAGCAATGAACTTGGCCAGTGGGTCCATTCAGAACAGCCAAGCCCTGTGGTCCTGTATTTCACTCTGAACCTTTCATTACAAAACCTCAGGAGGCAGAGCTGACACCTGTCAGAGACAAAAGGCAGGAGAACTTGCCCATCTACAATGTTAAAATCACAGAAAATGTCATTTCCATGTTTGAAGAAAACACTCCTTTTTCATTTGAGAAGAGGAGGGTCACGGGGTTCATCCAGGGCCCAGTGCTCATGGTCACAAAGACTTTTCTGTCAATAACCGTTAGTCCTTTGGAGCCTTTGGCCAGGAATCAATTATGTTTGTACCACGTGAATTCTTCCTTTCTCTAGCAAATGGGCCATTCTGAATTTATGGCCCTTGTAGGCGGGGATCATTTGTCTTCGTATTCTTTATAAGAAACTACCTGTATCTGACTGAACCCACCTCAGTTCCCACCTAGAATGACGGGGCTTCCTTCTCTGACCCGCTCGTCCCCCCTGCACCCACACACAGTGACCCTCTTCAGCAGTGCTCCCGATTAGGCTGGATTCTAAATTTGGGTCCGGGGTGAGGTCAGTTGCAACCCAATGGGACACCGAGGCCTCTATGCATGAGGAAAGGTCATT
>PVIY010024552.1:0-37892 GCA_004026745.1 Myrmecophaga tridactyla
TGGCTACTGGAACACAGCTCTACATTATCAGGCAGTTCCCTCCAGCCTCTCTGCTACCTCTTGAGCAACAAGGTGATATCTACTTAATGCGTAAGAATAACCTCCAGGATAACCTCTCGACTCTGTTTGGAATCTCTCCGCCATTGACACTTAGTCTCATTTCACTCTTCCCCCTTTGGTCGAGAAGGTAAAACCTCCAGTAAACTATTGACTAGACACAGTGAGAGAGAACATCACTGCCTTGCTCCTGATCTTAGGGGAGAGATGTGACATGAGAAGAACTTGACCTGCATCCATAATTGTTGGCTTTGAAGATGGAAGAAGGCATCCATGAGCCAAAGAATGTTGGTGACCTCAAGAATTTGGGAATGGATCTCAAGAGACAACCAGAAAGAAATTTGGGGATCTTGGTGTTTCAGACACGAGGAACCAAATTCTGCTAACAATCTGATAATAATTCTTATCCTCTTAGAGCCCCTAGAAAGGAAAGCAGCCTGCTGTCATCTTGATTTTAGTCTGATGAGACTACTATTGGATTTCTTACCTACAGAACTTTAAAATAGTAAACCCACATTATTTTAAGCCATTAAGTTTGCGTTTTTTATAGCAGCAATAGAAAACTAACATAAAGTCGAACTTGATGTTTTCAAATTTATTTTCAGAGTTTTGTAACATGTTCTCTTTTAATTTACTAAGTTTCCCATGTTTAAGTTTTTATTTCCTTTCTGCAATTCATTATTTTATGTATTTCTGTTACTCTTTTCTTATTTTGATTAAGTTAGCCAATTTTTGCCTATGGTTACCTTTAGGCTGAGTAAAACAGCAGGCTTGGGTGAGAAGCAGAAAGGACATCTTCTCTATTTGATCTTTGCCTCTGTTTTTGTGAGGTTTAGGTCAGTCTTATTTCCTGCTAAATGTGCCTCTAAAGAAATGTCTTGTAATTATGTTGAATTAAACTTTCTTGCAGGACTACTAAATTTAGCAAGGAAAAACAAACTTTTGCCAATATCCTACTTTTTTTCCAATTAATCCCACTCATATTCTGTGTCAGTATGTAATTTTTATTATAAGGTGTTAAGGCTATAAACTATCAAATAATGTACTGTGGCATAACAAGGGTCACCAATTTTCCAGCCTGTAATATTTATTTCCTTACTGCTCACCACCTGAATCACTAAACCAACACTTCATATTTTAGGTTTTGTTAAGGTACCCTGATTTCTAGGTACCATATTCTGAATTTGTAGGGTATCTCTCATATTAACAAAATAAAGAACAAAATTATAGTGACTTAAAAAGGATAAAGTGTATTTGTCTCTCCCATAATAACCATAATAACTCAGGTATAAACAGCCCAAGGTTATGATAAGGTGGTTCTGTTATCTTTTGTTGCTCTGTAGCAATTCCCTGGGGCTGCTCTTGTCTGTCTTGTTGGAAATAGCTCCTACTACTACCCCCATGGCCCTGGTCTGAAAGTTGCACACATTACCTCTGCTTACATCTAATCTTAGAAGGATACTAAGTCACATCCCTACATTCCTGTACCCCTACCTATAAAGGAGACTAGGGGATGTGGTGCTTATTCTCAGTGTTCAGTTTTCCAGATAAAATGCAGGGATATTCTTACAATGGAAGAGGGAGAAGGATAGTGAGGCCAAGTATTGGTTTAGGTAACATCCCTTTTCTTACAATTCTTCCCATTTTTCTCTTTAAAAATAAAGAGGATTTATCTTTGTACTTTAAAGTTTCAAAATTCTCTTGCAGTAAGTATTTATACTGATAGCAATTTAACCTAGTATGTTGTTTGTATAGTTTTTGGATATTTTTCCCCCTGATGAAAATAGCCCTTTCACCTGCATGTTATATTTTATATATAATAATGATCAATATTTTTAAAACCAGCAACAGGGAAGAAAGGAAATATTCAAAATCTCTGCACATAGAAAAAACTACTGCTAACATATTAGTGAACAATCTTTCATGTTAGCAACACACACACATATGCACACACACACACTTTTTTTTAGAAAACTATGTTTACAGAAAAATTATACATAAAATACATGGTTCCCCTCCCTACAGTTTTCCCCATTATTAGCACTCTGCACTAGTGTGGCACATTTGTTACAACTGATGACACAATATCAATGTGTTATTTAATCCTAGTTAATTTTACTATTAACCATAGTCCATAGTTTATATTAGGGTTCATTGTTTGTGTGGTATAGTCATATGTTTTTTAAAATTTTTATTCTGTTCACATGTGTGCAATGTAATTTTTTCCATTTTAACCATTTTCAAATACACAATTCAGTGGTTGGAATTACATTCACCATTAGCACTATCCCCGCCAAACTTTCCATCACCCCAAACAGAAACTGTCTACCATTTCCAATTAAGCATTAATTCTCCATTCCATATCCCTACCTCAGTCTCTGATAACCTGTATTCTAGTTTCTGATTCTATAAATCTGCTTATTCTAATTACTTCATATAAGAGAGATCATATGATTGTCCTTTTGTGTCTGGATCATTTTACACCACATGTTGTCTTCAAGTTCCATCCATTTTGTTGTACGTACTAGAATTCCACTCCTTTTTATGGCTGAATAAAATTCTGTTGTATGTATATAACAAAAACAAAACAAAACAAAACAAAATTAAAGCTCAGAGATTAAGACCCTTATTCAATTTCCCACACATACTAAGTAAAAGCCAAGCTTTAATCTCAGAAGTCTGCCCACGGCATCTACACAATAGTCTACGACACTCTTTATCTCTTATTGCACTAACCTGCTTCCCAGCACTCAGTAATTTTCTCCTGCAAATTGTGGAAAATAATTAAGACCTGACTCTTCTCAGAAATGGGATCCATTACAGTGTCAAAATAGCAACTTGAATGTGAATTTTTACTTTGCTCCATAGAGAGAGTGAGCACAAAACAGAAGTTCTGTAATATTATGACATTCTACAATGTTGTCTGGACAGGGTACACATTTTTTATGCAAGGTTTCACATTGAAACAGACTCTTAAATAAGGTGGGTCAGTTCCAAGATGCACGTTAAGTTCTTAGATATTCATTTGACTTCATCTTTAAAATTGTGACTTCCTCTTCAAAATTAATTAGCTGGAAAATCAGCTAATTAACTTCAGAGATCCCCTCTCCCCTCACCCCCCTTCCATTTTATCTTTTCTTACCAATCATCTATAACTCTATGGTTGAGTGTGGAGCATGGAAGTTTGAACAACCTGGATTCTCTTCCTGGCTCTGCTACTACATGAGGTAAGCCAATCATAAAACCATTCTCTGTGTTTCAGTGTCATCATCTGTAAATTGTTGGGATTGTTTCCAGATCTAAAACTCTGATAATCCTGGTCACTGCATCTTCTGTGGACATTTCCAAAAATTCCATGAGCATTCTAATAGAAAATAACCACGTAAGGATGGGGTCATTTTCATTTTAGTCGTCATTACTTTCATGAGCTTGGCACTTAGTAGGTGGTCTTTCCACAGTTCTTAAAAAAGAAGTAAGGAACCCCCAACAATGTATAAATACATAAATAAATAAACAAACAAACCAGGTTCTTCAGAAACAAGCTCTGCATTTACATCATTAAATGAGGAATAGCCAGAAGAATGTTTCATTTACAATGTCTGCATTTTGTGGGGAAGATCTGATCAGGAGCCTTCATCTTCTCATAGATTTAACTAAGAAAAGCTTTTAGTATCGCTGATTCTCCTGCAGTTTTTATTTAATTTATTATACCCTGAGAGTAGTTAATAAATATATCCCATACATACAAGCAAAATGTTGTTACATCACTGCCGTAACTTTTCTAAGAACAAAAACTGTCTTACTTTCCTAGGACTGCCTTAACAAAGTACCATAGACTACATGGCTTAAAAGAACAGAAGTATATTCTCTCATAGTTGTGGAGGCTAGAAGTCCAAAATGAAGATGTCAGAAGGGTTATACTCTCTCTGAATTCTGTAGGGAAGAATCTATTCCATGTCTCTCTTCTGGCTCTGGCAGTGACCAGAAATGCTTGTTAATCCTTGGCTTGTGGTATAACTCAGCCTCACACAATGCAATAGAAAAATGAAATGCTATCTAAAAGTATGTCTTCTTTTCAACAAATACCCTTATGTCACCAGTATCTACATTTTGTAACACCTCACCCAATTTGATTTGCCAACATTAAACTCGGGCACATATACACACACACGTGCACTCAATATTACCATTGTCTTGAGAATCCAAAATGATAAACGATGACATGTTATGAAATCTTCACAGGTGTTTTGCAAAATTTCTAAGTCAAATTTAAACTACCAAAACCTACTTTTTGACAGATAGTTTGAATATGATATTGTAAACTTAAGTTGACCCCTTTTTCTCCATATTTTTTCCAAAACAAGCTAATGCCACTAAAAGTTGCATTTGGGTGCAGGCAAATTAATTTTAAGAAACAACAAAAGAAAACTATAACTACTTATTAATTTCATACTATTGGGAGTACTTATGAATTAATTGTTCCCTAATAAGTGAAGTATTCTACAACTAAAGTTTTCCAATCTAGGCATAATGATTGAGAAGCATTAGTAAACAATATAGAAACATCCTATCCTCACAAAGTTTATGTTGAGAACACAAACTGAGATAACTGATAGGAATAAAAGATGGTAATGGGACAACTTTTCAAAAATCAAATAAACATGTGTTTGAATATAATGTATATAACATTTTAGGCGAAACACTTTTCAAAACTGAATGTTGAAATTCCATGCAGCTGAATTAAACATCAGAATTTTGAGCTAAGCAATTTTTATTTGTTTTTAATTTGTATGTATTATCCTAAGATGATGAGGCTTAATAACTTACACTCAAATCCATTAGGACATCATGTCTCTGTCTTTAAAATATACTGCTAAGTGAAGAAAACTTTTCCACTTGTACTTCTGTTGCTGCCACCCTAATCTAAACAAGCATCATTTCTCCTCTCAGTTACTATAATGATCTCCCAACTCTTCTCCTTGCTTCCACCCTTGCTCCCCCTACATCTACATTCAACAGAGAAGGCCAGGTATTCCTGTTCAATATAAACCAGTCCTATTCTTATTCTGCTCAAAATTTTCAACTGACTCCTCATTTCTCTTGGAAAATAAAGGGCAAAATCCTTACATTGACTACAGGGTTTTGCATGATCCACCACTTCCTCCACTGCAAACACACACATTCTACTTTCCTTTGCTCACTACACTCCAGCCATCCTTGCCTCTTTGTTATTCTTCTGACAGATCAGGCTTACCAGGCCTTAGGATCTTTGCATAAGTTATACCCAATGTCTGAATCACTATTCTTCTCGATAGCCACATGACTAAATCTTTCACATCCTTCAAAAGCTATTTTCTCAAGGTCCTATCTGCAACCCTTATTTATTATAGCTAATGCTAATTTTCTGTGTTCTTCTATTAGAACATAAACTCTGTGAGGATAGGATGTTTCTGATTTATTTACTAATGCTTCTCAATCATTATGCCCAGGATATGGTAGGTACATAATAAAAACATGTTGAATAAATGAACAAATGATTGAATAAATAGCTATACATTTGAAATACTAACCATTGCTTCAATAAACTTTTCTCACACACAAAACTTCAGAGGTAAGTTAGTGGTCATTGAATTTGTGGTTTAAAGAGTTCAGAGACCTGTGTCTCAGAGATTTCCTTGGCCTTCCCCCATCTTGATTGTCTCATAGTTTCAAGATGACTGCTGCTATTCCAGGCATCTTATGGTCAAGATAAGAAGAATGAAAAAGAAGAAAGGAAAGTGCCCCCTTGGAGAATAAATGCTTACTTTTCCTTAACCTCCCCTATAGGTTTCTAGTTGTCTCATTGGCCAGAACTGATCAAAAGGTCACCCTCAGCTATAGGGAAACTGAGTATAGGATTTCCATAACTGATGATCAACTGAATTTTCAGTTTCGAATGAGAATGTGACCAGGGGAGCCAGTAAGCTGTGCCAATGGGAAAAGAATTTGGGGAGGCAATTAAGAGGCTGCCACAGTTCAAAGTCTTATGAAATTTGCAATCTAGTTGTGGAACCAAGAATAACACAGAAATAGAAATGAACAATATAAAAGATAATAAGAGCTGTTTATCTCACTGATGTCCAAAGAAAATGAGCAATTCAGATGTGTTGGATAGCTAAGAAAGGTATCAAAGAGGAGGTTGTTCTTGAACTTGTCCTTAGTTAGAAAGAGCCAAGCCAGAAAGATAGGAGTTGACAGTGGGGAGCTAGAGTGAGAAAAAAAACATGTCACCTAGACAATATCTCTTTGACAATAAATGAGATCTCCTAAACACTAGGGCTTTTGAGGGCATGGTTGCATACCATTAATCAAATGCAACATTTTCGTTATAATGATGAGGAAACAGACCCAGAGAAATTGAGTTTTCTAAGGTCATACTGAAGTTTTTTTTTGCTTGTTTTTTGTTTGGCATGGGCAGGCACCAGAATCGAACCTGGGTCTCCAGTATGGCAGGAGAGAACACTGCCACTGAGCCACCTTGGCCCGCTCCATACTGAAGTTTTAATGGTCAACATAGGAATGAAACAAACATCTCTCTAAATTTCAATTCGCATGAATATCCTCCTTTGTCCAATCATTTATCTGCAAGTAACGAGATCCTATTATTCTCATCCTGACCTTACTGTGTTCAACTCCAGCTGAGTTGCTAATAAGTAGCAAAATTTTCTTCAAGATTTGGATAGGCCATATTAAAGAAGAGTGCTTAGGTATGTAAAAACAGACTCAGAGGGGAAAACCGAGAAGAAAAAAGTCAATGTTTACACAGCTGAGTGCAGTATTCACTGTTGACTGGATAGCTGTTAAATCTAGAGCTTTGTAGCCCCGAAAAATATTCAATTAGAAAGAGAACAGTAAAAGTCATAAAGGTTACCGCTCGGAGAAAGATATTTTTGAACATTGTTCCTTCACATAAATTGATCCTTTTACTATTTATTCAACCATTCATTCAATTAAATTCACTGCAGACAACTGCACTGCAAATATTTAAATGGTTCTTGTTGGAGACAGAGTGAATCAGCATAAGTAGTCTGGGGAGCTCCACTGACACAGTTTGAAAACAAATATTCAGAATGAAGAGCCAAACTTTACATCCAGGACACCGGCCTTAAGCAGTTCAATTATCAACAGGACTTTCTAAGTTCACATATATTTCCCACTTTCAACTTACATTTTTAAAAACTAATAATGTGGTTAGGGGAGTGGGGAGGAAATCCGTAAGTCTGAAACACTAGGAAATGAAGTCACAACCCAGTTTTCCTGCTTGACCTCAGGCAAATGATTGACTTTGGAGCCAACAATGACCCACTTAGAGCTATTCAGAGTGTCATGTGCCACCTGGTTTCATGTCATTGAATGTGTAACAAAGCTCAGGAAAAAAGAGGTGGAGGTGGAATTAGGGGGAGAGGTACATATCAAATTACATCCTGAAATCTCACTCTTTTCCAAACAAATGTAAATACTTAAATGTATCTGAATCATTCATTTTGAAAATGCAACAGAGCCTTTCTTCAGTAAATGGAACAGATTAAAGCAACAATAACTCCTGATTTGCTCAAATGATTTCTAGATTGAACTGAAAAACTACTCTTACAGAAATCTAGCCTTGCTTCCTTTTACCTATGGAATTAAAACATCCCTCTTGGTTACAGAGGGAACCAGCAGAAGGACCAGAGAGAGCCTGGTGAGGGACACATCTGAAAGATCTGAGTGAGGGCTATATATTGACTTGTTTTACTTAGGATATTATGATAATTTTCAGATTTTGCTAATTATCTGCTAATGACCAAACTTACCTGCAGATCATCAGCATTTGCCACCAACTCACTTAGCCTTCATGTGTTTATACCCATAGAAACTGAAGGCCTCAAGTTTCCTTCAATGGTATTCACTTATTCATTCACTCTTAATCTCTTACTCATCTTCCTTCCTCCACTTATCCACCCAACAAATGTTTATGAGCAGCACATGCAGCCATACTGTTAACTGCTGGATGTGTTAAAGCTAAATCATGTACATCTATTGTATTGCACAACCAGGAAGTAGAAACAGAGATGACTAGAAACAGTAGCAACAGAAACTGTAACTGCCTGGGAAAGTTGGAAAGGCTTCACTGATCAGTGACTTTGGAAAAGAGTTGAGGTGAACATAAGAATTAACCAGGAGGAAAGGGCATGCCAAGAAGGGGAAAGAGTAGGTATACACGCATATAAACATGGAAGGCTCTTTATGCTCAGGAAAGAGTGGAAAAGTTCAATATCCCTGAAAAGTAGGATATGCAAGTAGGGGATGAATGGGAGAGATAAGGTTACTGTCTGTACTGCTTGTCCACCTCCTCATTTCGTAGCCCAGTGTGATATGCATTCACTCCCACCACTCCTCTGAAACTACTTTTGCCAAAAGCACAGATGCCTTATAACTGCTAAACACATGGGTAATTTTCAGGCCTCATTTTACTTATGAAGGCCAGTAGTGTATTGAAGACTGGGCAGCAAGAGTGGCCTGCTCTGGATCAGGCAAAAAGGGGATACATTGCCTGGAGATAATTTAAAATCAATAAAAACTGGCAAAAGTTGGTCAGCTTTTCATTATTGCTATGCACCAGTATTTCCAATATCGGTGATAAAATTTTCCCTCCCCAAAACTCTTTTGTTGATACATGAAATACTTTACTGAATTTGAATATTTTTAAAATGAAATATTACCCCCTTCTAAATAGTTGCTTGTTTGAAAATTAAAGAGCAAGTCAAGAAAATCAGGATGATTCAGATTCTTACAGGATGGTAAATGATCTAAATTGTATGCAACTGCTGTGGTTACTGTTACAGCTTAATAATATATATGCTGTTATGCGTTGAGCTGTTTCTCCAAAAACAAAAAAAAATATGTTGAAGTCCTAATCCCCAGGAGCTCAGAACCTGAACCTATTTGGAAATAGGGTAGCTATTGATGGAATTAGGAAAGTTAAAATGAGGTCATACTGGACAGAGTGGGCCCTTAATCCAATATGACTAATTTCATTAGAAGAAGAAAAAATTTGCACAGACAAAAGGAGAATGCCATGTGATGACTGAGCCAGAGAATACCATGGATTGCTGGCAAGCTGCCACCAGAAGCCAGGAGGGGGACAGAGAACAGATCCTTCCCTACAGATTCCCAAAGGAGCATGGCCCTGCTGACATCTTGATTTTGGACTTCCACTCCTCCACAACAGTGAGAAAATAAATTTCTGCTGTTTTAAGCCACGCTGTTCATGGTACCTTGTTACAGCAGCTCTGGAAAACTAAGACATCTGCAAGCTTTAAATTAGCATATTTTTATTATGTATCATTTAATGAACATTTTTCTACCTGAATGTTAATTTCAAGAATTCGCAGTATACTATCAGCCCACAATATACAGGAACTCAGCTGCATGTGTTCATTTCAAGAGTAAATTTATAATGGTTAGCAATCATTTGAGCTTGCTTTAGGCATACTTTGTCTCTCCAACTCTGTGGTCCATATATCGCAAAATTTAATCAGTAGATTCAGAATAAACAATGACAACACAGAGATTGTAAAGACAAAGAAATAGAAAGTTAGCAATTTTTAATTGTCATTTTGTGTTACCACTAGGAGCTTTTAATTTGTATTTAAAACTGAAAATGGTGAAACAGGGCAAACTGCAAAGTGTTATTTGCTTGGCAAGTATAAATTTGAATACATACATGTAATATTTTACTGAATTTGAATATTTTTAAAATTAAAATTTTCTCCTTTTAAATTGTTGTTTGAAAATTAAAGAGCATGTCGAGTCAATCAGGATGATTCAGATTCTTACATGATAATAAATAAAAATATTTTTGCCATATAGAGGAAAGGATAGGCTGTGTGTCAAATATACTGGATACCCCGCTGATTGAGGCAGCATTCAACACTTGCGACCACTCTTTCTTTGAGCATTATGCTTTTGGCTTCCATGAGCCACACTCTCCTGAATTTTTTCCTACTTCATAATCTTTTTAGCAGATTCTCACCTTTTTTTCCCATCTCTTAAAAATCCATATTTCCCAGGGTTTTGTCTCAGGTAGTTTTCTTAATTTACAAGGTTCCTGGAGCAATCTCTTTGGCTCCAATGGCTTCAGTTAGTACCTGCATGCTGACATCTTCCAACTCTCTACCGCTGGCCTAAATTTCTCCTGAGATACAGACCTGTTTAACTCTGCTGAAGATCTTCTTGCTAACATGACAAAGACATTTCCAATTCCACCATCCAAATTGAGACTATTAACTTCATTTCCCCCTTGAACAATCTGGAAACCTGGAAGTCATCCTTAATTTCCCCTTCTCCCTTTTCACCCCAGACCCAGTGAATCACCAAGGCTGTTATTTATCCTTCCTACATATCTCTTGAATCATTCACTCATCTACTTCTTCACTGTCATGACCATTACCTAAGCCATCACCTCTCACTTCAATAGCTCCAAGAGTCAACTTATACATTGCAGACAGAGAGCTCTTTCTAAAGGACCTATTAGATTACATCATTAACCTGCTTAAAAACATCTAGCACAGGTGCACCAGTGCTTCCATGGTAGAATGCTCACCTTCCATGCCAAAGACCTGGGTTTAATTCCTGGATCATGCACTGCCCCCTCCCCCCCAAAAAAATCTAGTAGCACCCATAACTATTATTTACAAGGCTCAAATAAAGAGGTCTCTTTTTACTTCCATAGCCTCGACTCTCAGCCAGTGTGATTCTATTCCAATCATTTTTGTATGTTTCACATTCTCTACTGCCTCCAAACCACTGCTAAGGCTCTTGCCACTGCCTGTAACACTCTTCTTATCCTCAAAACTCCAAAGAAAATGTGACTTCTTCTGGAAAGCCAACCAGACTTTCCCTCATCTGGATTAGATACTTTTCTCTGCACCCTATCAGAGCACCAAATGGTCATGGCAATTTGTCTGATTCCCCTTTTAATTTAGACTTTAAATTCCTTAAGAGTAGAGACCAAAATTGCCTTATTTTTCATTGCATTTCTAAGAACATACACAATGTTTTTATAAAGTGGTGCTAATAAATACTTTGTTAAATGAAGAATACATGTATAAATTACTTATCCCTTTACTTACTGGAGTTTCTTGACACCATGAATCATGGCTGCTTCTTCCATGGCTGACAGCATCAATTGTTCTATTTTGACTTATTTCATTCCTAGACAGCTTTTCCTATGTTTTATTATTTATAATCACATTAATGATTTATTTCAGATTATATTATTATGTAAAAAATGATACATACTTAGTGAAATCTGGCATTTTTTTTCACCCACAGAAAAGAAATGTGAATGATAAATATATTTAAAATCCATCACATGGTGAAAGAACACAGAGCTTTTGGCCAACCTTAGAATCATCCTTTCAGTTTTAAATTCACACACCAGTGGAGATGAGAGTTGTAGGTCTCTTTCAGGTCTGAGCTTCAGGGGAGAGCATATAGAGTCAAGATTTTAGAAAAAAATAACAAAGTCAAGGCACTTCATAAGAAAAAGGATGATGCTTTCATCATTGAAGAGGCCCAACTAAAGTGTGTTGTTGAAGACAAGAATAAGAGGGGGGTGGGCCACAGGGCTTACTCAGCAGGCAGAGTTCTGCCATGCCAGAGACCCAGGTTCGATTCCCAATACCTGCCCGTGCAAAAAAAAAGAATGAGAGGGACCTCATCATATTCTATAACCACCACAACCTTCCCTTGATGTTTGTATCAACAGCTCTGGCTGCCTCCTGGTCTGATGTTTATATAAAGATGAGAAGCAACTGGATACGCTGGCTCCATGCTGGCCCAAGGCAGAGCTGACAGCAGCAGGTAACAATCACCTGGGATGGGGCAGCCCCACGGGCATCAGGGATTCTAATCAGCTTCATTCACTGGCAGATTTTGAACATTGGGTATGTTCCAAATGTGTCAGAGCATATTTTTCAACCATCACTGCAGATTCATCCGTTATGTCTTCCCTTTTTTTAGACCTTGACAATAAAGGTTTTTTTTAACCAAGGGAGGGGCAGAGAAGCCAGCATACACTGATATTTAATGACATGCTGGTATCCACAGTGAGATTAACCTATTTCTTTGAGATCTTTGGGGCCCTATTATCTGTGACTTCTTGTTATTTTCCTTTTCACAACTGCAATTATATCTCCAAAGGGGGAGGATTAAAACTCCACTTTCATGTTTGTGTGCTCTAATACCTTCAAATTTCAAAGTATATACCTCAAGGCGGACTTTGAGGATTTGATGAAACACAGGGCTCTGTACTCTGCTCCAGTTGTTTTAAATGTGTGTGTGTGTGTGTGTGTGTGTGTGTGTGTGTGTGTGTGGTGTATTCCAGCTTAGAATAAAAATACCTCAATAACAAGTATCTCATCTCTGCTTTATTGCTTTCTGTAGGAGAGTAACAATTTGATACTTAAAAATTATTCACCAATGCTTTTTTCTTAAAGACAAGCATTTCCAATATATTGTGTGCATGTTTAGCAGAGCCTATACCTTCCTATCCTAAGAAGATATTTGAGGAACAGAATTTAGAGCATTAAAACAGACTCCTCTATAATTTTATTTATTTCCTAATAATTTCTTATCTACTCAAGTGATGTATTAGTTTCCTATGAGCTTTGTAACAAATTACCACATACTTAGTGTCTTAAAACAATAGAAATTAATTTTTTTTACAGATCTTCAGGCCAGAAATCCAAATCAGTTTCATCAGGATGAAATCCAAGTGTTGGTAGGGGCTTTGCGGGGAAATCCCTTTCTTTCTTCTTAGCTTCTGATGGATGCATATGTTCCTTCGCTTATGGCCACATCACTTCAAGGCCTGCCTCTTTGGTCATATTGCCTTTTTCTCTTCTGTTTGTATCACATCTCACACTGCTTCTCTCTTATGAGGACATTTGTGATTATATTTAAGGCCCACCTGATGATTGAAGATAATCTCTCCATCTCAAAATCCTACACTTAATCATATCAGCATTCTATTTTACCATATAGATAATGCTTACAGGCTCCTGGGATTAGGGTGTAGGTCATCTTCCAGGTGAGGGGGGCATGCATGATCCATCCTACCATAGATAGTAAAGCATCCTCTTGTTAAAAACAAATTCCTCCTGGGGTGCAAGCCATCCAGGGAATATTAAGGATGAGAGGAACAAGATGTGTGAAAAAGAGCTATCCTCAGTGAAAATCTTAGGCTGACACTGATTCAGAAATCAGTGCAAAAGGAGCTTCCTGAATTAGGAAGAGTGTTGTGTTTCAAAATGTTGTTGTCAGTTGTTTAAAGTTCAGTTGTTTGAAGTTCAGATTTTAAAATATGTTTCTATAGAAACAATGTTACATAAGACAGTTTTAATTCTAGTAATCAACATAAAGCTAGTTCAATGTGACTGAGCTATAAAAATAGTTAACTTTTGTCTTCTAAGAATGTATTCTATGGAAAGTATCAGAAATGCAATTCAAAGTTTACATACAAAGATGGTGTTTGCAAATTATACACTGTTGCATACTAAAGGAAGGGGAAGAATTTAAACATCTAACAATATGGTGAAGTTTATATAAATTATGGAATATCTACGTAATGGGATGTGATACAGCTATGTTAAGTTAATGTAAAATTGTTAAAGACATGAGAAAATGCACATGCAAAATTTAAGTGAAATAACAACATTAATTTCACAAATGAATCTGCAATTGGGGCAGGGCTAAGTGGAGACAGCTTGACTCTACTCCACTTGGTGACAGCTAAAACAGCTCAAAGGCTGGAACTATCTGAAAGTTCAGTCACTCATATGCCCAGCAGTTGATGCTATTGATCAAAATACCTACACATAACTTCTCCATGATGCTTGGGCTTCCTCACAACAGGGTGAGTGGGTTCCCAGTGACAGCAACCTAGCAGACACCCACACAGAAGTCATATAGCCTGGTATGACTTGCTTCATAAATTATGCATTGTGACTTTTGCCACAGTCTATTCATTGAGCATTTACAAGGTCTGCTCAGTTATATGTGGAAGGAAAATAAGATTCCCCCTCTTGATGGAGAGAGAAGGTTCTGGAGCCAGAAGTATTTAGTGATCATTTTGGAAAACAAATTTTACCACACAAGCAATATACTGAGATTAAACCTGACAATGTTAAATACAAATACATAATTATAATTTAAAAAATAGCAATAGCATTTTATATTAATAGAGAAAATTAATAGTATTTATCTCTTCATGGTAAAATTATAGGCAATTATTAGTCTCCTTTTCATATACTTTCCTGAATTCCCCATACATTTCGTAAGCAAACATGAATGGTTATGACTGAAAAATTAAACATCCTTTTTACAAAAGAGAATTTATGAGCACCACTTCATACACTTTCACATATGCAATATATCCTGTGATCCTAGCAATAATCTCGTGAGGCACAAGGTCCTAAACTCATTTTTAGACCAAATCTGAGACTTAGAGAGGTTCACTGTTAGTTTTTGGTGGAACTGGCTCTCAAATGCAAGGTTTTTTTTATTCCAAAGTCTTGTTTTCAACTGTACCATAATTCCCTTGGATTTTCCTCTAAAATGGGTTGGAAATTGCAGCAAATGCAGTTTCATTCTCTAAGGGAAGTTGCCTCTACTCCTTGTTCCTCAAGGCCACAGTGATATTCTTCTCCTTCTCCATGCGATTTCTCAGCAGTTCTTTGCCCTACAGACAGGCATTGGGAAGAGGGAGAATTAAAACCCTGGAGAAATTTCTGAAAGATTCAGGGAAAAGAAAATAGAGAATACAGCAGTTTGGCTAGGGGCCTTGGGAGAATTCCTTTTTAATGGGAAACATAAGCAGAAGTACGAGGAATAATGAATAATGGCTTAAATAGCACTAGAGAATGCCTTGATCCTTGATGACAGTGATGTGGAGACAGGAAAAAGAAACAAACAAAAAAGGAAGCAGGAATGATTTTCCCAAAGACACCCATTTCTACAAGAAGAAGAGAAGTTTGGGAGGCTGGACTAGCAAAGCAGTGAGTATTGAGTTTTAGGAGCAGTTCATAAATTTAAAACAGATGTTCACAATTTGGGTGCTGGTAAGATAGAAATTTCCAATAAATCCAGAAGGGAAAAAAATGGTTTCTCGATTTAGGTTAAGCATTCAAGGGTAATTCAATGAATCTGAAATGACATAAACCAAAATTGCTCTCTGAGTTGAAATTAGCTTCAAATTGAGCTTTAGTTTCCATTTGAATATCCCACTTTGGAAAGAAAAGAAAAGCTATAATCATACAAACTGAAATATTGAAATCAATATATGAAAATGGATATGGATATACAGATATAAAGATAAACATGAGTTAACATCTTTCTACTGTTATACTGGATCTATATGAAAAAAGCTCTTCCTGGAGCAGTGTCCTACAGTGTCAGCAATACCACAGTCTGTCAATCACTTACTAGACCCCAAGCTCAGATTCCTGCTATCTTCTTTACGGTAAGCTTGTAGAGCTATTTTTTTTTTTTAATTAGAGAAACTGTAGGTTTACAAAAAAGTCATTTAAAAAAGCACAATGTTCTGATATGCCCCCTTATTGTTGACATTTGACATTAGTGTAGTAACTTTGTTACAATGGATGAAAGAACATTGAAATACTATTATTAACTATAGGCCATAGTTTACATTAGGCATATTTTCCCCTATACCATCCTATTATTAACATCTTGTAACAGTGTCGTACATTTGTTAAAATTCATGAAAAAACATTCTTATATTTGTTACTATTAACCACAGTCCAACACCACAATAGGGTTCACTGTGTTATATAGTCCCATGTTTTTTTTTCTTAAAACTTTCTTTCTAATAACATACAAGACCCAAACTTTTCCTTTCAACCATGTTCACAAACATAATTCAGCATTGTTAATTACACTCACAGTAACTGCCACCATAACCACTATCCACTTACAAATATTTAAAATGAACCAAAGTAGAAATTCTGCACAAATTAACCATCAGTTCCCCATTCTTTACCACTATTCTCCTTGTAATCTATACTCTAGATTCTAACTCTATGTTTGCTTATTATAATTAGTTCACATAATTAGATCATGCAATATTTGTCCTTTGGTGTCTGGCTTGTTTCACTCAACATAATGTCCTTAAGTTTCCTTAATGTCCTTATGGTTCAACATTCATGTTGTCGCATGCATCAGGACTTCATTCCTTCTTACAGCTGAATAATATTCCATCATATGTAAATACCACAGTTTTACAGCTGAACAATATTCCACCATATGTAAATACCACATTTTATTTATGCAGTCATTGCTGATGGGCACTTGAGTTGGTTGAGTTGCTGATGGACACAGTTTGGGCAACTGTGAATAATGCTAAGAATATCAGTGTGCAAATGTCTGTTCCAGTCCCTGCTTTCAGTTCTTCCTGCAGAGCTAATTTTACAATTTAAACTCTTTCCTTTGGATTAGCAAATATTGTTTATGCTTTTAAAACTAGTCAATTTTGGTCTCTAACCTATTTCCCTATAGTGTGCAGAAAGAAGGGAAACATTTAAATAAAATCAAATTTAATTTGGTGATCAAAAGTTGTTGTCCAGAGTGCCCAGTTGAGCAAGATGGCAGCATAAAATGCTCCAGTGTGTCATTCCTCACATGATCTTTGAATAACTAGCAAAACTGTCAGAATCACCATCCTCAAAACTCTATAAAACATGTAATGGGTTTTACTTAGTGGGAAAGGTCCAAATCAAGAAATTGTAGTTTAAAACTAGTAGGAGAGGACTTCCAGGAAGATGGCCAACTAGAGTAGCTTGAGATTAGCCCTGCTCCATGGAGAAGTTAGAGAAGGGACAGGAGAGCAACTGAGGTGGCAATTCAGGAGTGCAGCTGACCTGGGAGAGCCTTCTGTATGACATGTGGCAGCCCTGGTTGCAGAGGCTGAGGAACTGAGAGGCAGAAAGCTGGAGCCTGGCATGGAAGCATGGACCTATGGAGCCTGCAGGAGTGCATGGACAGGAACACCAGACTAGGAAGTAAACCAGGCCATGTTCCTTGGGCGCACTACCCTCACCGGCACAGCTATTCAGGGTCTCTTTCCTTTCAGGTGAATTTGCTAACTACCTTTTCCATGTCTTCAAAGTAGGTTGTTGGAATTTTGATTGGTACTGTGTTGAATCTGTAGTTCAATTTGGGGAGCATTAACATCTTAACTATATTTAGCCTTCTTATCCATGAGCAGTGGAGGTCTTTCCACCTATTTAGATCTCCTTTGATTTCTTTTAGCAATGTTATGTAGCCTTCTCTGTACAGGTCTTTTACATCCTAGTTAAGTTCATTCCTAAGTGCTTGATTCTTCTAGTTGCCATTTTGAATGGAATTTTTTCCATAACTGAGTCCTCAGCTAGTTCATTGCTTGTGTATAGAAACACAACTCATTTTTTGTACATTAATTTTATATCCTGCCAGCTTGCTGAATTTGTTTATTAGGTCAAGTAACTTTGTGGTAGATTTCTCAGGATCTTCCAAGTATAGTATCATATCATCTGCAAATAATGAAAGTTTTATTTCTTCCTTTGTAATTTGGATGCCTTTTAATTCTTTGTTCTGCCTGATTGTGCTAGCTAGAACTTCTAGCACAATGTTGAATAATAGTGGTGACAGTGGGCATTCTTGTCTTGTTCCTTATCTTAGTGGGAGAGCTTTCCATCTCTCTCCATTGAGTAAGATGCTGGCTATCAGTTTTTCATACATTCCCTTTATCATATTGAGGTAGTTACCTTTGATTCCTATCTTTTGGAGTGTTTTTATCAGAAAAGGATGCTGAATTTTGTCAAATGCTTTTTCAGCATCAATTAAGATGATCATGTGATTTTTCTTTTTCGATTTGTTGATGTGCTGCAGTACATTAATTGATTTTCTTTTGTTGAACCATCCTTGCATTCCTGGTGTAAACCTCATTTGGTCATGGTATATAATTATTTTAATGTGATTTTGGATTCAATTGGCTAATATTTTGATGAGAATTTTTACAACTATGTTCATTAGGGATATTGGCCTATAGTTTTCCTTTCTTGTAGTGTCCTCACCCAGTTTTGGTATTAAAATGATAATAGCTTCATAAAATGAGTTCGGTAGAGTTCGTTCTTCCTCAATTTTTTGGAAAAACTTGATCAGGATTGGTGTTAATTCTTTTTGGAGTTTTTGATAACATTCCCCTATAAAGCTATCTGGCCTTGGGCTTTTCTTTGTTGGAAGGTTTTTGATGACTGATAGAATTTCTTTGTGATTGGTTTATTGAGATATTCTATTTCTTCGTGATTCAAGTTAGCTTGTTTGTGTTTCCAGGAATTTATCTATTCATCTAAGTTGTCTAGTTTGTTGGCATATAATGTTCATAGTATCCTCTTATGATTTCTTTTCTATCTTCAGGGTCTGTGGTTATGCAACCCTTCTCATTTTTATTTTGCTTATTTGCATCCTCTCTCTCTTTTTCTTTGTCAGTCTTGCTAGTGGCCCATCAATTTTATTGATTTTCTCAAAGAGCCAACTTTTGGTTTTATTGAATCTTTCTATTGTTCTCCTATTCATTTATCTCTGCTTGAATCTTTATTATTTCTTTTCTCCTGTTTGCTTTGGGATTAGTTTCTGTTCTTCCTCAAGTTCCTCCAGGTGTGTTGTTAAGTCTTCGATTTTTGCTCTTTCTTGTTTTTTAATATAGACATTTAGGGCAATACATTTCCCTCTCAGCATAGACTTTGCCACGTCCCATAAGTTCTGATAATTTGTATTTCCATTTTCATTCATCTCCAGATAGCCACTGATTTCTCTAGCAATTTCTTCTTTGACCTACTGGTTGTTTAAGACTGTATTATTTAATCTCCATATATTTATGAATGTTCTTATTCATTGGTGGTTATTCAGATCCAGTTTCATCCCATTGTGACCAGAGAAAGTGCTTTGAATAACTTCAGTGTTTTTAAATTTATAAAGACCTGTTTTGTGCCCCAGCATATGTTCTACCCTGGAGAATGTTCCATGAGTACTAGAGAAGAATGTATAACCCTGTGCTATGGGGTGCAATGACCTATAAATGTCTGTTAGGTCTAATTCATTTATCAAGTTATTTAACTTCTCTATTTCCCTGTTGATCTTCTTTCTGGTTGTTCTATCTATAGAGGAGAGTGGTGTATTGAAGTCTCCTACTATTATTTTTGAAACATCTATCGCTCCCTTCAGTTTTGCCAATGTCTGTCTCATGTACTTTGGAGCACCTTGATTGGGAGCATAAACATTTATCATTGTTATATCTTCTTGGTCAATTGACCCTGAAATTAGTACATAGTGTCCTTCTTTTTCTCTTATGATGTTTTTACATTTAAAGTCTATTTTGTCCAATATTAATATAGCTCCTGCTTTCTTTTGGTTACAACTTGCATGGAAAATCTTTTTCCATCCTTTCATTTTAACCAATTTGTATCCTTGTGTCTAAGATGAGACTCTTGTAAACAGCATATAGTCAGATTATATTTCTTAATCCATTCTGTCAATCTGTATCTTTTAATTGGCATGTTTAGTCTCTTAACATTCAAAGTTATTACTGACAAGGTGTTTCTTGAATCCACCATCTTATCTTTTTCATTTTATTTGTCAGATCTGTATATTCTTTTCCCTCTTTCTCTTTGTATTATTTACATTACCCTTAGTGGTGCTCTTCAACTCTGTGCTCTCCTCCAGACCTCCCTCTCCTGTCTTTTTTTTTTTCAGCCAGCAGAACTCCTTTTAGTATTTCTTGTAGAGCTGGTCTCTTGCTAACAAGTTGTTTCAGGACTCATTTTTCTGTGAAAACTTTAATCTCTCCCTCAATTTTGAAGGGCAATTTGTCTGGGTACAGAATTCTTGGCTGGAAGTCTTTCTCTTTTAGGATCTAAATATATCATACCACTGCCTTCTTGCCTCCATGGTGTTAGTTGAGTAGTCTGAATTCAGTCTTATGTGGTTTCTTTTGTACGTAGTAGATTGTTTTTCTCTTGCTGCTTTCAGAATTTTCTGCTACTCTTCAACATTTGACAGAGTGATTAGTATGTGTCTTGCAAAAACCCATTTGGATTTATTCTGTTTGGAGTTTGTCATGGTCAGGTTCATGTGTCAACTTGGCCAAGTGGTGGTACCTCTTTGTCTGGTTGGGCAAGTGCTGGCCTGTCTGTATGATGAGGACATTTCATAGAATTAAATCATGCTCACGTCAGCTACATCCACAGCTGATTACATCTGTAATCAGCCAAGGGGTGTGTCTTCTGCAATGAGTGATGCTTATTCTAATCACTGGAAGCCTTTTAAGGAGGATTCAGGAGAGACAAGCCCTCTTCCTGCTTCAGCCAGTGAGCCTTTCCTGTGGAGTTCATCCAGACCCTCCATCAGAATTGTTGGTTTCTCACACTAACCTGCAGATTTTGGACTCTGTGTTCCCACAGTTATGTGAGACACTTCTATAAATTTTGTATTTGTGAGTGTTTCCTGCTAATTCTGTTTCTCTAGAGAACCCTAATAAAACTTGGTACCAGGAGTGGTTCTTAAGAACAGAATCTTAAAACATGGGTTTTTATGAAGGGTTTTCTACTCTGACTGGACTCAAAGGCACTAAGGACTCTGATTCCCATAATAAAAATGACACTCCAATCCATGGAGTGAGTTGGCAATAGAGATAGTCAAAATATCACCATTCGATTCTCCTAATGCTTCACCTGTATGAAGCCAGGCTCTAGGAGATAATGTTTTGACCTTTATGTTCGTAAAAACCTTTATGAAGTTTTGTGGAAATAAGAGGTATATGGATGTTGGTTGGTTGTTGTTAGACATGCTGGATATATTAAGGAGTGAAAGGGATAGGCTTAAGGCTTCAAATGAGAAGCTTAAGTGCCATCTGACAGATGTAGAAGTTTCTATGAGTATTCTGAAGGAAAATCTTATTTCCTGTAGATGTAGACTTGAGATCTCTGAAAATCAGACTCAGAATCTTATTGTTAGAGTAGCAAGTTTACAATGTAAACTGAAATCTCAATGTTGCATGGTGTCTGCCATTAAAGTGAGGGCATTGATTGGAAAGGAGTGGGACCCTGAAAAATGGGATGGTGACATATGGATTGATAATGATGTTGGGGGTAAGGTTGACACTCTAGGTCATGCTGGGTCTTCTCTAGATAACCCTGTAATAGTCTGCCCTGAGGACATAGCCACCCCACCTCCAGCCTGCCTTGAAGAGTTGGCCATCCAATCCCCTTCTGAAGTGATTAGCCCTAGGGTGATTAATCCTGTTTCACCAGATGAAACTCCAAATGAATATCTTGAAGCAAATGGCTTGGAAGATATTTCTAATTCTATTCATGACCCATCCCCACCATCCCTCATTTCTTCCAGACCAATAATTAAACTAAAGTCCCAACAGACTCTTAAAGGTAAGGTACAAAGCATCATGCATGAGGAGGTATGTTATACTCCTAAAGAACTGTGTGAGCTTTCCAATTTATATCGACAGAAATCAGGGGAATATGTGTGGAAATGGATTTTAAGGGTGTGGCATAATGGTGGGAAGAATATAAGGCTAGATCAGGCTGAATTTATCGATATGGGCCCACTAAGCAGAGATTCTGCATTCAATGTTATAGCTCAAGGGGTTAGAAAAGGTATTAACTGTTTGGATGGTTGGTTGAAACATGGATCAAAAGGTGGCCAACATAACCTGAGATTGAAATGCCAGAACTGCCCTGGTATAATGTAGATGAGGGGATCCAGAGGCTTAGAGAGACAGGAATGTCAAAGTGGATTTATTATGCAAAGTCTACTCTTACACCCCAGGAAGGTCCGGAGGATGCACCTTTTACTAGAACTGTGAGAAATAAATTTGTGAGACTAGCGCCATCATCCCTGAAGAGCTCTGTAGTTGCACTTCTCTGTAGGTCAGATATAACTGTAGGAATGGCTGTCACTGAGCTAAAATCCTTAAACACAATGGGGATGACTGTATCCCAAGTTGGCAGAGGCCAGGTGGCAGCACTTTATCACCAAAGACAGGATAGACGTGGCTATAATAATGGATAGCAAACTCAAATTAGGCGTCAAAATTATGACTCGCAGAGATTTGTGGCATTGGCTAGTAAATCATGGGGTACCTAGAAATACAATAGAAGGGCAGTCTACTAAATTCTTGTTCAAGCTTTATAAACAAAAGAGTTCTAGGTCAAGTGAACAGAAGTCTAACCTGAATTACAAAAACACAGAGTCACGGCCCCTAATCAATTTCCAGACTTGAGACAGTTTACAGACCCAGAGCCCCTTAAATGAAGGGGAGGCCAGGTCCCTTTGGAGGAGAATCCTGTTACACTGCCACAAATTTATACTGTTAATCTTCCACCAAGCCTTCTCCGAAGAGACCAACAGCCTTTTACCAGGGTAACTGTGCATTGGGAAAAAGGAAATGATCAGATATTTTGGGGATTATTAGACACTGGTTCAGAAATGACATTAATTCCAGGGAACCCAAAACGTCACTCTGGTACACTAGTCAGAGTGGTGGCTTATGGAGGCCAGGTGATCAATGGAGTTTTAGTTCAGGTCCATCTCACAGTGGGTCCAGTGGGCCCCTGGACCCATTCTGTAGTTATTTCCCCAGTTCCAGATTGTATAATTGGAATAGACATACTAAGCAACTGGCAGAATCCCCACATTGGCTCTCTAACTCGTGCAGTGAGGGCTAATATGGTGGGAAAGGCCAAGTGGAAGCCACTAGAACTGCCCCTACCTAGCAAAATAGTAAATCAGAAGGAATACCAGATTCCTGGAGGAATTGCAGCGATTACTGCCATTCTTAAGGACTTGAAGGATGCAGGGGTGGTGATTCCCACCACATCTCCATTCAACTTTCTTATTTGGCCTGTGCAGAAAACAGATGGGTCTTGGAGGATGACAGTGGATTATCATAAGCTCAACCAGGTGGTAACTCCATTTGCAGCTGCTGTTCCAGATGTGGTATCATTGCTTGAGCAAATCAATACATCCCCTGCTACCTGGTATGCAGCTATTGATCTGGCAAATGCTTTTTTCTCAGTAACTATTAGTAAGGACCACCAGAAACTTTTTGCTTTCAGCTGGCAAGGTCAGCAATATACTTTCACTGTCCTACCTCAGGGGTATATCAACTCTCCAGCCCTATGTCATAATCTTGTCCGCAGGGAACTTGATCTTTTTTCCCTCCCACAAGACATAACTCTGGTCCATTATATTGATGATATCATGTTGATTGGACCTAGTGAACAAGAAGTAGAAATTAGTTTAGACTTACTGGTATGGCATTTGCATGTCAGAGGATGGGAGATGAATCCAACAAAAATACAGGGGCCTTCCACTGCAGTGAAATTTCTAGGTGTCCAGTAGTGTGGGGCATGTCGAGATATCCCTTCTAAGGTGAAGGACAAGTTGCTGCATCCGGTTCCTCTTATGGTCAAAAAAAGAGGCACAATGCCAGTTGGTCTCTTTGGATTTTGACAACAATATATTCCTCATTTGGGTGTGCTACTCTGTCCCATTTATCAAATGATCAGAAAAGTTGCTAATTTTGAATGGGGACCTGAAAAAGAGGAGGCTCTTTGACAGGTCCAGGCTGCTGTATAAGCTGCTATGCCACTTGGGCCATATGATCCAGCAGATCCAATGGTGCTGGAAGTGTCAATGGCAAATAGAGATGCTGTCTGGAGCCTTTGGCAGACCCCTATTAGGAGACTCACAATGCAGACACTTAGGATTTTGGAGCAAAGCCTTACCATCTGCTGCAGATAACTACTCTCCTTTTGAGAAACAGCTTTGGGTCTGCTACTTGGCCTTAGTAGAGACTGAATGGTTAACCATGGGTCACCAAGTTACTATGAGACCTGAGTTGCCTATCATGAGCTGGGTGTTGTCTGACCCACCAAGCCATAAAGTTGGGCATGTGCAGCAGCACTCTATTGTAAAATGGAAATGGTATACACAAGATAGGGCCAGAGCACATCCTGAAGACACAAATAAGTTACATGAGGAAGTGGCCCAAATGCCCATGGTCTCTGCTCCTGCCATATTACCTTCTCCTTCCCAGACCAGAGCTATGGCCTCTTGGGGAGTTCCTTACAGTGAATTGACTGAGGAAAGGAAAACTCGGGCCTGTTTTACAGATGGTTCAGCACAATATTCAGGTACCACCGAAAGTGGACATCTACATCACTACAACCCCTTTCTGGGGTGTCCTTGAAGGACAGTGGTGAGGGGAAATCCTCCCAATGTGCAGAACTTTGAGCAGTGCTCCTGGTTGTTCATTTTGCTTGGTAGGAAAACTGGCCAGAGGTGCATTTGTATACTGACTCATGGGCTGTTGCTAATGGTTTGGCTGGATGGTCAGGGACTTGGAAAGACCATAATTGGAAAATTGGTGACAAAGGGGTCTGGGGAAGAAGTATGTGGATAGATCTTTCTGAATGGGCTAAAAACATGAACATATTTGTGTCTCATGTGAATGTGCACCAGAAGGTGACTTCAGCAGAGAAAGGTTTTTAATAACAAAGTGAATAAGATGGATGACCCATTCTGTGGATACCAGTCAGCATCTTTCCCCAGCAACTCCTGTCATTGCCCAATGGTCTCATAAACAAAGTGGTCGTGGTGGTAGGGATGGAGGTTATGCATGGGCTCAGCAACATAGACTTCCACTCACCAAGGCTGACTTGCCTACAGCCACTGCTGAGTGCCCAATCTGCCAGCAGCAGAGACCCACACTCAGCCCCTGATATGGCACCATTCCCCGAGGTGACCAGCCAGATACATGGTGGCAGGTTGATTACATTGTACCACTCCCTTCATGGATGGGGCAGTGATTTGTTCTAACTGGAATAGACATACTCTGGATATGGGTTTGCTTTCCATGCATGCAATGCTTCTGCCAAAACTACCATCCATGGGCTTATAGAACGCCTTATCCATTATCATGGTATTCCACACAGCATTGCTTCTGATCAAGGAACACACTTCACAGCAAGTGAAGTGTGGGAGTGGGCACATGCTCATGGAATTCTCTGGTCTTGCCATGTTCCCTATCATCCAGAAGCAGTTGGTTTGATAGAATGGTGGAATGACCTTTTGAAAACTCAATTATGGTACCAACTAGCTGGCAATACCTTGAAAGGCTGGGGTAATGTTCTCCAGGAAGCTGTATATGCTCTCAATCAGCATCTGCTGTATGATGCTGTTTCTCCCATAGCCAGGATCCATGGGTCCAGGAACCAAGGGATGGAAATGGGACTGCTACCACTCACTATTACCCCTAATGATCCACAAGGAAAATTTTTTCTTCCTGTCCCTGTGACCCTGAACTCTGCTGGTCTACAAGTTTTAGTTCCAAAAGTGGGAATGCTTCCATCAGGAGAAACAACAATGATTCCATTGAGCTGGAATCTAAGACTGCCACCTGGTCACTTTGGGCTACTCATGCCCCTGGATCAACAAGCCAAGAATGGGATTACATTATTAGCTGGGGTGATTGACCCTGACTATCAGGGAGAAATAGGACTGCAACTACACAATGGAGATAAAGAAGAGTTTTCCTGGAATATAGGAGATCCCCTAGGGTGTCTTTTAGTACTACCATGCCCTGTGATTAAAATCAATGGAAAACTGCAACAACCTAATCAAGGCAGGACTACCCATGGCTCTGAAACTTCAGGAATGAGTTTGGGTCACCCCACCAGGCAAACAACTATGGCCAGCTGAAGTGCTTACTGAGGATAAAGTGAACACGGAATGGGTAGTGGAACAAGGTAGTGATAAATATGAACTATGACCACATGATCATTTACAGAAATGAGGACTGTAATGCTGTTTTGTTCCTGTTATACTATTTAAGTTGTAAGATATCAAGTTTATAATATTACCCAAGGACTTGCACCCTATTCTGGAGAGATTTAATGTGTTTCCAGTTATATGCAGGACAGTTGAGCATTGTTAGGTGAAAGAAAAAAATGTGTTTTATTGTTTTTTAATTAGAAATTAGGTATGGTTTAAGGTGATATGTATAGCTGCCAAGTTGATAAGGGGTGGACTGTCATGGTCAGGTTAATGTGTCAACTTGGCCAAGTGGTACCTGTTTGTCTGGTTGGGCAAGTGCTGGCCTGCCTTTTGAGATGAGGAGAACTAAATAGAACTAAATAATGATCATGTCAGCTAATCCACAGCTCATTCCATTTGTAATCAACCAAGGGGAGTGTCTTCTACAATGAGTGATGCTTAATCTAATCACTGGAAGCCTTTTAAGGAGGATTCAGAAGAGACAGGCCCTCTTCCTTCTTTGGCTGGAGAGCTTCTTCTGTGGAGTTTGTCTAGACCTTCCATCAGAATTATTAGCTTCACAGCCTGCCCTGCAGATTTTGGACACTTATGTGAGGCACTTTTATAAATTTTATATTTGCGAGTGTATCCTATTGATTCTGTTTCTCTAGAGAACCCTAACTAATACAGAGTTCACTGGGCTTCTTTGACTTGTATATTTAAGTCCTTTATAACGGTTGGGAAGCTTTTCCCCATTATATCTTCAACTACTCTGCCTACCCCTTTACTCCTCTCTTCTCCTTCTGGGACACCAATGATTCTTATAGTTGAGTGCTTTGTTTTGTCTGTCATTTTCCTGAGATCCAATTCAAATGTTTCCATCTTTTTTGCCATTTGCTGTTTTGAGTCTTCGAAGTCAGTTATCCTATTCTCTATATCGCTTATTCTTTCTTCTGTCTCTTCAAATCTGGTGTTGGGTGCCTCTAGTATGTTCTTTATTTGGTCAACAGAATCTTTAATCTCTGTGATAGCTGGTAATTTTTCTATTTATTCTTTCAAATTCCTCTTTATGCCCTTCTACTGTCTTCTTGATCTCCTTTATTTCATTTGCCATCCCACTTATTTTTTTTTAATTTTATTTATTTATTTTTATTTTTTAACATGGGCAGGCACTGGGAATCGAACCCGGGTCCTCGGGCATGGCAGGCAAGCATTCTTACCTGCTGAGCCACCGTAGCCCGCCCCATCCCACTTATTTTATTAAGTAGAGTTATATGAACATCTTTGATTAGTTATTCCAACGTCTGTGTCTCTTCTGGTGTTTTAACTTTGTTGTTAGCAGGGCTGTATCTGTCTGCATTGTTAAATGCTTAATGATCCTCTGTTGTTTTCATCATATGTACATATCTTGATTAATTTACCTTGGGAGTTGATTTCTTTCAGTAGTCTAAGGCTTTGTGTTTGTGGGGTGGATGTGCAGCAGGCAGCAGGGTAAAGGGTGGGGCACAAATGTGTGGTGATTCATTTCAGTGCAGGTATAGCATAGGTTGGAGATGTTACGCTAATGCTTGTGAATGTGGGTGCCCAGTGGCCAGGGAGGATGTAGCAATGTGGGTGTACCAGTTTGAGGGGCATAACCCTGGTGCACTGGTCTTGGGCACAGGGCCCTTTGTGCACGTGCATACAGCTATGACAGCAGGTTGGTGCTATGCCTTCATTTGTTGGAAGCAGATGCAACCAGGCTATGCAGGTCAGTACTTTCTCAGAGCTGGGAAATGTGACAGGGCCGTGCACATGTGTGCAGGTCTAGGATTGCCATAAATTGATGTTACCAAAGCAGAATGATGTGACTAGGGGCCCAGGTGCATGGATAGGTCTAGGAGTGCTGTAAACTAAAGTTTTAGAGCTGAGGGGCGTGACTGGGGAGCCCGTGTGCATGTGCGGGTCTTGGAGTGCAGTAAATTGAATTTCCCAGAGCTGAAGGATGTGATTGGGGGGCCTGTGAACATGCATGGATCTAGGAGTCCGATAAACTGATGTGCTGAGCTTGGGGGGTGGGTGGGAAGGTGAGGCTGTGCGACACTGTGGGCAAGGGGCAGGGGTAGCCTGTGTATAGAGATTAGCACCTGTAACCTTTACGTACTGGCAACAGCCTGCAGGGAATGGGGAGAGGGAGGTAGCTCTTGGGAGGGGTGCAGGAGAAGTGGGTTTGGCTGCACTTGGGGTTGGGGTGTGGGACGGGTAGGCATGCTGGGGGCTGGTGGGGTGGGAGCACTTGGTGCATAGTTAATGGGGGCAGGTGACAGGGTTTGGGTGCATGGGGTGTGGGGTGAGTAGCTGGGTCATGGGCTAGGTCATGGGTTGTATTCAAGGAACACGGCCTGGTTTACTTCCTAGTCCCTGGCTCCTGTCCATGCACTCCCGTGGGTTCTGTGCCTCTGCACCAGGTTCCAGCTTTCTGCTTCTCAGTTCCTCAGCCTCTGCAATCAGGCCATCCTTTGTGGTGCAGAAGTCTCCCCCAGGTCTGCTGCACTCTTAAATTGCCATCTCAGTCACCCTCCATCCCTTCTCTAATTTTTCCATGGAGCAGGGCTGAACCCAACCATGTCTATTCTACCATCTTCCCAGAACTCTCTCTCATTTTTCAAAAATACAATTTTCTTGAGATATATTTACACATCATACAATCCATCCAAAGTATATAATCAATGGCTCACATATCATCACATAGTTGTGCATTCATCACCATGATAAATTTTAAAATAATTTCATTATTCCAGAAAAATAAATAAAAATTACAAAGAAAACCCCAAGCATCCCATGCCTCTTATCTGCCCCCACCATTAATATTAGTGTGGTACATTTGCTACTGTTGATGAAAGAATATTAAGATATTATTGCTAACTATAGTCCATAGTTTGCAATAGGTACATTTTCCCCATATACCCCTCTATTATTAACTCCTTGTTATAGTATCATACATTTATTCTCATTCATGAAAGAACTTTTTTATATTTGTACAGTTAATTACAGTCATAGTCAACCACACAATTCACTGTGTTATACATCCCCATGTTTTAACCTCCAGCTTTCCTTCTGGTGACATACATGACTCTAAACTTTCCCTTTCTATCACTTCACCCACAATTCAGCACTGTTAATTATACTCACAATTACATGCTAGCATTACCTCTATCCATTTCCAAACACTTAAGTTCAACCTAGTTAAATATTCTGCATATATTAAAGCAACCGCTCCCCATTCTCTAGCCTCATTCTATCTCCTGGTAATCTTGATTTTATGTCTATGAGTTTACATACTATAGTTAGTTCATATCCGTGAGCTCATACAATCAGTCCTTTTATGTCTGACTCATTCCATTTAACATAATGTCCTCAAGTTTCATCCATGTTGTCGTGTGCTTCAGGACTTCATTCAATCTTACTACTGGATAATATTCCATCGTATGCATATGCCACAGATTATTTCTCCATTCAGTTGATGGACATTTGGATTGTTTCCATCTTTCGGCAATTGTAAATAATGTCACTATTAAAATTCGCATGCAAATGTCTTCTCATCACTGCTTTTAGATTTTCTGGATGTATACAGAGTAGTGGGATTCTAAGGTCATAAGTCACCTCTATTCTTAGCTTCCTGAAGAACAGCCACACCATTCTTCATAGTAACTATACCATTTTGCATCCCCACCAGTAGTGAGTTGGTATTCCCATTTCTCCACATCCTTTCCAACACTTATTGTTCCTGTTTGCTTAATAGCAATCATTCTAGTAGGTGTGAAATCATTTCTCATGGTTTTGATTTGCATTTTCTCCCTCATTTTTGAAAGACAGTTTTGCTGAATATAGAATTTATGGTTGACAGGGGTTTTTTTCCCCCAGTACTTTAAATATGCCACCCCACTACATTCTTGCTTCTTTGGTTTCCAATAAGAAATTGATTCTTTGTCTTTTTTGAGGCTACCTTGTTAAGTGACATGGTGTTTCTCTCTTGTAGCTTTCAGAATTCTCTCTTCATCTTTGGCATTTGATAGTTTGGTTACTATATTTTGTGGTATGGGACTATTTGTCCTGCTGTACGTTCATTAGGCATCTTGGGTATGTATATTCTTGTTTTTCATTAAATTTGAGAATATTTAAGGTATTATTTCTTCAAATATTCTCTTTGCCCCTTTTCTCTTTTCTTCCTTCTGGGATTCTCATGATGTGTTTATTGGTACACTTGATGGTATCTCACTGGATCCTCAGGTTCTGTTCACTTTTCTTATTCTTTCTGCTTATGATTTCAATTGTTTTATCTCCAAGTTCACTAGTTCTTTCTTCTGCCAGCTCCAATCTGCTGTCGAGCACCTCTAAGTAATTTTAAATTTTTAATATTGTGGTCTTCAGCTCTGTTTGGTTCCTTTACATAATTTCCATTTCTCTATTAATATTCCCTTTGTGTTCATCTATCTTTTTCCTGGTTTCCTTTAGTTCTTTGTCCATGTTTTCCTTGAGCTATTTAAGCATGTTTAGGAGCATTTTCTAAGAGTATTTGCCTAGTACGTCCCAGGCCTGATCCTCCTCATTGATGGTTTCTAATGCTCTAACATACTTTGCCTGGGCCATTATTTCCTCTTTTTTAAAGAATGTTTTGTAATTTTTTTTTGAAATATAAACATTTTGATATTTAAATGTGTTACTCTTGAAATTTAGACTCTGGTGCATCTATTCCTTTAGCTTGTATCCACCTGTCACTATGACAGAGGTTTCCTTGAAAGCCTGAATCTAACAAAAACAAAAACAACAAAGAGCAAAAGGATAAAAGGAAAGCACCTTTCCTAGTCTTTGCAGATTCACCTGGGCTAGTGCTCTCCTTCAGAGTTTATCCATATAACGAGTTTAGAAAATAGCTCTAGGCCAAAGTATAGTGGCCTCCCTAATCCTTTCTGTGCATTTGTCTTGCCTTGGGCATAGGTGTGTGTGCCAGTTTGAAAAGGTTTATGTACCCTAGAAAAGTCATGTTTTAATCCTAATCAACCTTGTGGGAGCAATAGTTTCTTCTGATCCCTATTCAGTACTGTATGTTGGAAACTTTAATTAGCTTATCTCCATGGAGATGTGACTCAATCAAGTGTGGGTATTAAACTTGATTAGGTGGCGACATGTCTCCACCCATTCCAGGTGGGTCTTGATTAGTTTACTGGAATCTTTTAGAAGAGGAAGTATTTTTGAAGAAAGCTTCAGAATGCTGCAGAACCATGAAGTAGAGAATTCCTTTTGAGAACAGGAGTATGAGGAAATTCTGAGAGCGCAGAGAATGTTACAGAACCATGAAGCAGAGAGTCCACAAGCCAGAGACTTTTGGAGATGAAGAAGAAAAACATCTCCCAGGAAACTTCATACAGCAGGAAGCCTGGAGAAGAAGTCAGCAGATGCTGTGTTCACGACATGCCTTCCCAGATGAGAGAGAAACCCTGATCATGGTCCCCATGTGCCTCTCCACTTGAGAGAGAAATCCTGAACTTCATTGGCCTTCTTGAATCAAGGTATCTTTCCCTGGATGCATTAGATTGGATATTTCTATAGATTTGCTTTAATTTGGACATTTTCATGGCTTTAAATTAGTAACTTACTAAATTCCCCCTTTTTAAAAGCCATTCCGTGTCTGTATATTGCATTCCAGCAGCTAGCAAACTAGAACAGTATGTGGCCCTAGGAATTACCCCATTACATGGATATTAATGTTCTCTCTTTCCATGTTCCCCAGTTTCCTCATGGGGAGCACTATATTGTTTGGCCTCTAGTCAGCAATCCTTTGCTCCACGTGGTCATGATTTAACTGCTTTCCCAGAGAATACTGTAGGAGAGCTCTCTGAGCTCTAAAAACAGGGCAAGTTCTGGGACAATGAGCCCTCAACAAGTGTCCTGATTTGGTCTCTCAGGCTGATATGCTGGGCCAGACACACATGCTCCCATTGTGTGTGCAAGTGTTACTCTGATCCCTTCAGAATCAGTTCCAGGGACTTGCAAAGGGAACATGGGCTGACTCAAAACAAAGCAAGTGAGGGGATCGGGACAGGGGCAGGGAAGGCATGATGTTTCGATGGTATGTTTGTTAGATTGCTGTTTGGTTTTGTTTGGTTTTTTGGAAAAAAAAAAAAGTAAATTAATAAAGTTTTTATCTTTCTGTATTCCAATATTTCATATCCCAGTTTTACAAGTTTACAACCTTACCAGGGTGAAGAGTTGGAAAAATCTGAGTTTAACTGTACATACTCACAAGAGACTGCCTATATTTAATAAGTATGCAAGATTTCTCAAAAAACAATGATTGTCTTCTGATAATCAGTTAATAATAAGTTAAGGTTAGAAATTTGTTTGGTCTTTCCACTCAAGGAAGGAGCTTGTACGAAGAAAACATCTCTTATGGAGGGTTCCCTCTTCTTTTGCAAATCTAGGGACCCTGTACTTCACTAAATACATCCTGCTGAGATAGATAGCCTTGAAGCCAGCAGCTTCCATCTGTTTCTTCTCCATGGTCTTATATTGGGTAGGAACCATAAATTGTCGGGCTTATCAGTACTACTTGGCTAGACTATCCATCCCCACTACAAAATAATCTCCCATGCCCCTAAATGTTTTATATTTGGATTCTTTACTGCAATTTGAAAGATCTAGACTATAACAGAGGGGATTGCAATTGAAACCTTATTTCCTCCTTTGGAGGGTAAGTACAGGGAATAATGTTTTACTGGGCAAATAAAACACAATTGTTAAAAAGTAAAATATTTAAACAATTTTATGACATCAGATAAGAGGAAGTCAAATTTATCAGGCCAATTCAAACCATATGAAAGAGGAGATGACTTTGCTTTCACACCAACTTAACACACCTTTATTAAACACCTATCGAATCACTGGGCATATGTATTACTTTTCTAATACTCTTAAAACCTGGTGGTTTGATTTTAATAGATAAGTTCCCACCTTCGAAATCCTCTAATGAATGAACACTCAAGCTAATCAATTCATTCATATGTGGTACTAGTTTCTTGCATTATCACACTCACAGGGACCCAGCTCTCCATGAGGATCTGGAATAAATTACTGCTCTTGCAAGCACCTATACTGGCAAGTCTTGTCATTAAGGAGTTGTACCACAGTCTCCAAGAAAGTATGTCCTGCCTGTGTTTGAAAGTGGATTATTCAGGAGGCTACACAGGCTTCTGGAAAATGAACCTATTCATGAGCTAACTGGCAGGAGAGGCCAAGAATTCTGACTTCATAGAATTGTTAGCACCGTGGCATTTGGAAGATTGGTAGCTTTCTTCCCAAGGGCAAAGCTTCTAAGATGCTCACTGTTGTTTTTAGGAAGGCATGACACAACAGGGAATTAGGTCCATATAGGCAAAAACCCCCTAAGTACCCGTATTTCTTTCAAGAACCAGCTCCTCTTATCAGGAATTTCTCAAGAGATTGTATTTCTGCAGGAGATTAGAGAAGGCAGAAGTGAGAATGTCTGGACTGGACAAGATAGCTCACATGCTTAGGGCTAGTGGTAGTTGAGGAGGCTGGACCTTGTCTCAGAGAAAAGGATATGTACTCACCTTTTATAAATTGCTTCTTTTTCTCCACAAAACAGAGGAAGGAAGCAGTCTTTATTTATTTAGTTAGTTAGTTTATGAAGAAATAACATTTCATTCATTCTCTGCCCGGGCATGTATTTGCTCAGTAACTGCTATATATCAGGAACTGTAATAGTTACTGAATGTAGAAAGATTAAGAAGACACAGTTCTTAACTTTAGAAGAAATGCAAGGCATTCTAATAAAGTGCAATAAGGGCGGGTTACATAAATTGCCAAATTATGAATTGCCAAGGGCTGAACAGCAAACTCTGTCTTGGAGAAATCATACCGGGCTTCCTGAGACTGTAATACTAAAGATAATGTATGTTTACAAGGTAAGTGTATGTTTACAAGCTGAGAATGGGAAAAGGAGATCTAAGAAGAGAGGTATCCTAAGCAATGCTGTACAACTGAAGGTACTGAGACCAAGAAAGCAGGTGTGTTCAGGAAACAGTGAGTTTTTATTTTGGTAAGTCAGAACATGGAATAACTAGCGATGATAGGCAGAATAGCATTAGAAGTTGGAAAGACATACAATGGTGAAAATGCTGGTAGGGCCAGAAGTCAAAGGGCATTATGGAACATTAATTCCCTAGACTCACAATGAGAGAAGAGAGAAAGGGGCAGAGAGAAAATTCAAAGAAATATGGCTAAAAACTTCCTGAATTTAATGAAATACATGAATATACACATCCATAATGCCTAATGAACTCCAAACTGGATAATAGATCCACACCATGACATATAATAATCAAATTATCAAATGCCAAAGATAAAGAGAGAATCTGAAAGCTGCAAGAGAGAAGCAACATGCCACAAATAAGGCAGCCTCAAAAAAGACTTAAGTATCAATTTCTTATTGGAAACCACAGAAGCAAGAATGCAGTGAATGATGTTTTTAAAGTGCTAAAAAACAACAACAGCAACAAAAACCCACCAACCAAAAATGTATCAGTTTTGTTTGGCCAACACAGTGGGTATTTTAACTTAAAATTTGAATTGGGATATCATTAGCTTCTCCATTTAAGATAGGTCTACAATTCCTACCGTCTTGCACCAGAAGCTGCACACATTTTACTACTCCGCCAGGCCATTAGTAACACTTGCATATGAAACTCCAGTAGTAATAAAAATTGTCCATAATATTTTAGACAGAAGCGTGTCATGAACAGATTTGTATTTTAGACAGATCACTCTAGCAGCAGTGAGAATTATGGTTGGGAAGGAAAGAGACCTGAGAAAGGCAGGTTAATTTGATACCAATGCAGTAACTCAGGTTCAACATGACAAAGCTTTAAGTTAAGGCAAAGGAAGGTTGAAGGCTACATAGAGATGGAAGAAATCTTTAATTAGTACTGGTGACTACAGTAATAAAAATAATCTGGTGAGGAACAAATTTTCTAGGAATGGATGAATTTCCCACAAAGAGAAAGAGAAACAAATGAAAAGAAAGGAATATATAATGAAGTCCAGATTGGGACAAGTTGAAATTCAGATATCCGTATCTGAATTTACGGATATCTGATAATTTACGGATAACTACTTACTACTTACTTAAGTAGTAGGAAACAGAGAACTGGGACAATGAAAAGGAACTAAGAAGACCCGGGTTCGATTTCCAGTCCATGCACTTTCCTCAAAACAAGCAAACAAAACAATCAAAAACCAAACAAACACAAATTCAACAAATGTGCTGCAGTAACGAGATACTCAACATGTAAAAATAATGAAATGTGATGCCGCCATACAGCATACCAAAAAAAAAAAAAATAATAAAACATAGGGATGGCAAAAAGATGTATAAAATAAGAAGGGCTATAAATAGGACTAAAAAGAAAAAGAACCAGTTATGAGACAAGAAAGAAATCGTACTATGAAGAGAATGAAAACCAGAGATCATGTCTCATTGACTTGGCCAGGTCAGAAGTAGAAATAGTTACTTGTTCCTTTTCTGACTCAGGCCTGCTTGTTTTCTTAGTAAGTGGATTTTAATTTCCAGGGATCATTATATTATCTTCATTACCTTCCAGACTAATAGAATGCAAATAGCCCAGAACTTCTGTCCTTGAGCATCCCAGTCTCCCCCGAAACAGGTACTTCCAGAATAGGCCACTGCAGGAATCTTCCCCTTCACAGGGCTGTCCATTCCATGGCAGGTGGACCTTACTTGGCAGCAAGAGTCTAAAATTACTTGGGGTGCAAGCAATTTCAAAAGGATCTAAAATGCCATCCATGCTCCGCAGTTAGAAAGATGATCACATTTCTCTTTATTAACATAGAACTAAAAGTGAGAAAGTAGTATGTGTGACTGACTATGGAACTGAAAGTGCCCATAAGAGCAGGTAATAATGTTCAACACCATTAAACCCTAAATTACTCTACCTCTGGCCAACTATGCCTGAAGTTTGACCACATCAGAGTCCCATAAACTCATATAATCCTTGTGTATTTTGTTGGGGATTGGGAGAAATGCCTTAGACGGGGTTTCTTTCTTAAATTGTTGCTAATTGTTCTTAGGGAAGCAACGGCCCTAATGATAAATTTTCACTTTTATACATATAAGGAAAGGCCATTGAGATTTTGAAGAAACCCTACATGGAAGCTGGACAGGGGCAAACCCTAGGACATAGTCTCATAAAGCTAGAAGGACAGTTAGGAAATTGTTTAATAGGAAAGGAAAAGGCTTGATACCTGTGGCTTATTTATCAGTGGGGGCTAAAGGATTTGGCCCACTAGTATTCTTTTCCTTTATTCTCCAAACTGGATTGAGCTTTGTTTTTATAAATCTAGCAAGATGAGCTGGTACACCTAATGGAATCCTAATTTTTTTTTAAAAGATTTGCAGCATGTTTGTGGAAAGACTTGCTGCAATGGCTGCCAGAGGTAACCCTTCCAGTCTTTGGGGAAAACTATAGTTTTTAGTCATGAAAAATCAGCCCATTGTTCAATCCTTGATCTATAGTTCCTTATCAATTAGCTATGAGAAAATACAATCTAAGATAATGCATCTGCACTGCACCCACATGGCCACTGCCCTGTTCATTTAGCTTTCCAAAATACAGGCGATGACATATCCGATGTTAGATCATTTCCTTTTCCAGATGTAACTTCTGAGAGGAATACTTATGAGCAAAAATGAAATATTCCACAGGATTGTAAATTTTTTCTCAAAGTTTATACCACCACCAAAGGTGGTAAAATAGAAGCTTGTCTAGGTCTCTGTGTCAATCAAAACTGAAAAGACCAGTTACAATGGCTCAAAAAATTAAGTTCTGACTCAAGGATACTATTTTAAAATGTGGGTATTTCTGAAAAGGTTTATGTATTTCCTTTGAGACACTCAAAAAAAAAAAGGACATCATTAGCTTAATAAGTGTGGCAGTCCTTCCCCAGGACTGGAAATTATGGGCTTTGTATTTTATTTCCAAATATTCTGCATCAACTCAGAGTGCTTTAATTCTTGTTTCTCAGAGCAGGGTCTTTAACTTTCATGTGAAGATGACATCTTTAAAATCTTGTAAATATTAATGTAGAAACCACTTACACAAATGGAGGATTAAATTTAGGTCAGTAGTTTCCGCCAACTCTTAGAAGGTTAGCATGTCTTAGATAGATCACTAACCTTTTTTCTTTTAAGTTTTATGGAACAAAGGAAAAATGATACTTAGTACTGAATACTTAAAATTTATTTTTATGTAACCAGTTTAATAATACAAGTGGTATCATTTAAATTATTTATGAAATTTCAAAATTATGAAATTCCTGCTTACCAAACTTGAAATAAAACCTTCCATAGCATGGGAGCTCACCTGATTTAATTTTTAAAGACTCTCCATATGAAAGTCATTGACCCTATCTTATAGCCAAGAATTGCTAACTGGGGCTTTCCTATTATGCAACTTTTTACTTGATACACTTATCAAACTTTTTCACCATAAAGATACAATTTAGTTTTGTATCTGTGATCCTAAATGGCACTGTCTATATACATACAGCAAGGGATAATTTTCAACATTTTAATAATGTATAACAGCTGGATGTATTTCTATTATTTTGCCTTTCTTTTTGACAATGTCTAGAATACTGTTAGGAAAAGAAGCTTCAAATTTTTCACTGTTAGATTATAATAGACCTCTTTAGTTCCCAACCACCCCCCCAAATAAATTCATTTTTGGGAAAAATGCCTTCCTCTTAAACAACCATCAATGATACATGTAGTAAAAATAAAAAAAAATTAAAAAATTCTTGGTTTACAGGCATACACGGGTTTATTTTCTTCTTCCTAAAAATAGGAAATA